>PVKA01035522.1:0-22549 GCA_004027165.1 Ctenomys sociabilis
GCGGCCGGCCCGGGGCCCGAGGGGGCGGCCGGGGGCGCGCGCGGCGGCGCGGGCGGGCGCGAGGCGGCGGCGGCGGGGCCCGGGCGCCCCGAGGGGGCCGCGACGGGCGGCGCGGGGCCGCGCTACGAGCTGCGGGACTGCTGCTGGGCGCTGTGCGCGCTGCTCGTGTTCTTCTCCGACGGCGCCACGGACCTGTGGCTGGCGGCCTCCTACTACCTGCAGGGCCAGCCCGCCCTCTTCGGCCTCACGTTGCTCTTCGTGCTCCTGCCGTCTCTGGTCGTGCAGCTGCTCAGCTTCCGCTGGTTCGTCTACGACTCCTCCGAGCCCGCGGGGGCCCCCGGAGCCGCCGTCAGCACCAAGGACAGCGCGATCGCCTTTAGCACTGAGGAAGGCGGTCCCGAGCTGGGTGCCCGGCCCTCCTCTGCCAGCACCTACCGTCGCCGCTGTTGCCGCCTCTGCATCTGGCTACTGCAGACCCTCGTGCACCTCCTGCAGCTCGGCCAGGTCTGGAGGTAGGAGAAAAGCAGGTGGCGGGAGTGGAGTCGGAGGAGTGGGAGTGACAAGGGGCTGCCTGTCACCCCAGCCCTGCTGACCCTCAGGGCCCCCTCCTGTCCTGACCTCGGCCCACCCCACCCTATTGCAGTTCTTATTCTTTTCAGTCAGGTCCTTATGATCCCTCCAGCCTGCCCAACTGAAAGGGAGGGGATGGATCAAGAAGGAGAGTAAAGATTCTCCTTGGATTATGTGAGTAAGGAGCACCCAGGGCTTGTGAGGATGAGGCTTGGAACAGGTCCACGGAGCTTTCTCCAACCCTGACCCTCCCTCTCTGGCTGCGCCAGCCTGAACTTAGTGAAGAGCTTAGAAATCCTTCCTTGCTCTCCGAGAAGCTCAATTTGGAATTGCAGCCCATTCTCAACCTCCTAAGAGAGACAGAACGAGAGGCAGCGAAGTGGCTATCCCACCCAACTTTGAGAAAGGGTATGCTGGACCCAGCTGGGAAGCTTCTGTTTCTTTCAGTGCCTCCTCCTCCTCCTCCTTCTCCTCCTCCAAAAGGGCCAACAGGACTTGAAGTTTTGAATCTGACATTAGATGGTCACTAGCTGCCCTTTAATCCTAGGATAGTACAGCAGGCAGGCTTTGTTCAAGCTGCTCACTTCCAGGTTCTGCCAGGACTGAGGGTGCCTGCTGTGCGGAGTTAATTGGAGAGAGGGGGAATTCTAAACCTAGGGCTCCTCTTGAATCTGAATTGCTATAGTACTTTGAGCTCTACTATACAGTGACAAAATGAGATTACTTACTATATGATTGTAGGCAAATCTTCCTCCACATTTGTGTATTCAGCTGTAAAACGAGAGAGGCTCCTTATTCCCATCTCATTGGCTTACCGTTACATTTTTCTTACCTATTGGGATGGTCAGGAAACAGAAGGTCTGTACAAGGACCCTGCAGACTGGGACATATTTTGGAAATGTAATGGATTATGATGATTATAACAGATGTGGGGAAGCATGGAAAAATATAATGGGTGATCACTACTATTATTATATTTATTCTGCTACTTGTTAAGCAGTCTGTAGAACTCAGAAGATCCAGTTCTGGGTTGGAAACAGCACTTCCAGGTTTTGTCCCAACTGCTCACTTTCTGTGTGTTGTTGATTCTCTTTCCGCCTTGGTTCCCCCATTTATGCCTGCCCAGATGATGTACGTATTCTATTTAGCTTGCCCTCTGCAGAAAAGGAGTGGGGCACTATCCACAGAAGGTAGTATTATTCTTATTAGCTTGACACATAAAGTGTTCATGTCTACATCCAGGAACTAATCTGCATTTATCATTCTGTGCCCGAGTGGACAGATGGTGAAAGGTATTTTTAGATTCTGAAATGGTAACTTCCTATTCTTGGTAGCCAAAGCTTCACCCCCTTTCCCTCCAGCCTAAAGTGGGCCAACTGCCCCATGACTCACTGGTTACCCTCCTCCCCATTCAGAGTCCACTTACAAGAAGCTAATAACTAATAGGTCTCTTCATTCTTGAACACAGGCAGAGTTTCCCTCAAGTAGGGCAAAAAATGAACAGAGGCAGGGGGTCCCAAGAATCCACCAAGTTCCATGTTTTCTTAGATAAAAGCAACTTCCACAATTTTCCCATTTGTCAAGTGAGAGGCTTAGGATGAGGAGATTTTGCAGGAATAGCAATCTGATGATCATGAGTGGAATCTGACCTATGGAAATGTATTGTGTAGTTTGTATAATATATTTAATACCCAGAGTCCTAGATTCTTTTGGGAGAAAAAGTGATCTCTAGAAGTCTCAGGCATAGGACAACCTAGACTGAGTATATGTACAGCAGTTCATTCTCTTCCCTCTGGTTATACTGGGACCGTTCTCTTGGGCATTCAGTCATGAAAACTCTTAATTTATAGTTCTATAACAATGATTTTATTAAGCACTCACTTTGTGCCAGGGCTACTGGTTGCCATTTTGTCTACTTTATCTCTTGCATGCCTCCTGGCGAGCCTGTCATGTGGCTATTACTATAATTTTTATTTGAAAGATAAGGAAATGGAGGCTAAGAGAGGGGCATCTTTGCCCAAGGTCACACAGCGAAGAACTGGAAGACTGGGATTCAGGAGTCTCTGCCTTCAAAATCTGAGTTCAATTTATCCACCTTGCGGTTCTGCCACTATAGTGTCCCTCCCACAAGCTCAAAGAATTATGAGTCTGAGATTCCAAGATTCCAGGATGATGGAAAGTCAAGCTTCTGTTGCACTGAGATAAGACTGTGAAAAGAGGGGGAGGGAGGTGGCGCACGTGGCTAGGGATAAGGATATGGTGTGTACTGTGGAGAAAGTGCCGGGCTGCAGAGGTACTTATGTGAAACTTACATCTTATCTTGGTTTGTAAGTATTGTTGGGCTGGGGTTTCCACATCTGGGCTTCAGTTTCCTGTGTATGAAATAAGAAGATTAGCTTTGATGACCTTAAAGGGTGGAATATGCCTTTCTGGTGCCTCATGCTGTTCTGGTGCCTCTGTTCCCTTCTATGCTGCTGGGAACCCAGTCGCTGCTTGGAACAGGTTAGGGTCATCTAATTAGCTTTGGGAACTTCCCTCAAGTACCCCTTCCGTGTCTAGGGTGCAGCACTGCTCCCGCCATCACCTCCAGAGAGGTTCTGAAGTGAGTGACCTACTGTGTTCTTCACACCCTGCACAGGGTGCAGCTCATTCACTCAAAGAGAGGAGAGGGGCTGGGGCCTGCAGAGAGCTGGAGAGCAATTTCCAACAGCTGACTGTTCTCTCTGACTTCAGATTCTGCAGTCAATTCAGAGAAATTTTATGGAAATAGCTACTGGAAGTAAAAAATCCATATTAAGTCACGCTAACTAATCTAGAATTCTGGGTGTATTATCAGAGTTTATGTCACCAGACCCTTTGCCCTTAGCTTTAGCTCTAAATGGCTGAGGGGGAAAATCCAAACAAGGTACCCGGAAGTCCCCAGGACTGTCATTCCTGGAAATTAAGCAACATTGGTGTAACATATTTGCTTTCCACATTAAGAAGCTTTTGCAGGGCCAGGGAGATGGCTCAGTGGAATAAGCACTTCCCTGGCAAACACAAGGACCTGAGTTCAATCCCTGGTTCCACACACACACAAAAAAAGAGGAAGAGGAAGAAGAAGAAGAAGAAGAAGAAGAAGAAGAAGAAGAAGAAGACAGTCATTCGTCTCCTAATCCTACACACCCAACTCTGAATAAAATAATTTTAATCACGAAGATACTTTTCAACTCTGTAGGCTTTTGCTATACAAAGGGACACTGTTGTGACAAGTGCCCTGGAAAGGAGGAGCCCAGCTACCCCATCAGTGCCATTAGAAATGGGGGACCCAATCTTGTCAAGTCTTGGTTTCTCAAGAGAAATGGGAAACTGGTATTTTTGTATGAACTCTCCCATTTTTCAGCTACTAATTAAGAGTTTTAAAAATAGTGTTAACCAAAAGAAATACATTTGTTGTAGGCCATCTTTCTTTATAACCTCAGGCAACCTCTTCATAATTGATAAAGCTTTTTTATGCAGAAGATGTTATTAAGCCAGGCATGGTGGCTCACACCTATAATTTCAGCTAAAGCAGTAGGATTATGAGTTCAAGGCCAGACTGGGCAACAAAAAAACAAAAATACAAAAAAGTTTGGGCAGGTATTGGATTCAATCCCCAGTACTAAAGGGGGGAAAATGTTATTACTTTAAACACAAAATGAGGAAATTCACAAACACTGCATACCTACCACACCCAGAAGACCCCTTGTGAAGCTTTCCAGGCATGTGATCTCATCTTGCAATTGTTCCTCTTCTGGCTATTGATACACCCATTTATCCAATAAAGAAGTGAAGTAGGTAACTTGTCCAAGTTCACATCTGAATGAGTCAGGGAAAAGTGGTACCTACCCAGGCTTGTCTAATTTCCAAGCCCAGTTCTGTTCCTGACACAAGCAGCTCTAACAAGGGATCCCAGAGCTATGTCTCCGTGCAGTGACAGATTGAGTTCCAGAGAGAGAGAGAGAGAGAGAGAGGTCATTTGGTAGGGTACAAATCTGGCTGTGGGCTGGCCACCAGCCTGTGTCTTCATCCCTCCTTCTGCCAATCCTTTGAGCTGTTAAGCCACCGAAGACTGTTAAGCCAATTAAAGTCCTAACCCTGTCTCCTCTGACCCTGTGGGCAGCGGAGCAGTAAGCCATGAACCCTGCTTTCCCTAATCTTGAACTCAGGGGCCCAGCTTTGCCCGGATAAGCATGGTTTGCTAAGCCAATTAGTGTGAGAGATCTGGCATGGGAATCCTCCCAGGCTGTCAGGGTCCAGGCACCTCAAGTTGAAAAGGGAGCGGAGGGAAGCAATTGGGCTTTGGGGGCCCTCTCCAACACCCCACTCCCTTTGCCTGCTAACAAACCCTGTACTGAAAAGGTTCTTCTGTGGAAGTTTGGCTCTGGGCCTCCCCTGTGGGAAGCTACATCTTTGGCATTATGGGTAAGATCATGAACTCTGAATTCAGATGTTCTCAGTTCAGATCTTGGCTCTGCTGCGTCTTACACACGGCCTGACAGGCCACATAATCTCTCATCCTGTTCTAAATGTAGGGACCATAATAGTATCTACTCACTGCATGGATTGTTTTTGGTTTAATGAGATCGCATGCACTGAGGATTTACCAAAGGGCTGACTCCATCATTTAGTGTGCAAAAACTGATAGCGATGATTACTGGCAGCAGCCTGGGCTTTGTTCCCTGTGGAGCAAAGATTTGTTTCATAGAACGCATGGCCATGAGGTTGTAGGAAGCCTCTGAAGCCACAGTGACCTGGCAGTCATCCATTTAGCAAATATTTATGGGGCACCTGCTGTATACCAGGCGCAGTCCTAAGTGCAGAGGACAGTCAGGAACAAGGCAGTGTGTTTGCTTCCTGAAGCTCTGGAGTCTAATGGAAGAGACCAATGCACAAAACGCAGGGGAGTATAAAATATAAACTGCAAAGGAAGTTCTGAGGAGCAGAGTGGAGCTCTTTGAGCTCAGATGCTCAAGCAGGCCTCTCTGAGAAGCAGCACGCAGGTAGGGGCTGAATCGGGTGAGTACGAGTGATGCAGATGCTTGGGGAAGGCTGCTGCAAGCAAAGCGAAGCAGAAGGTCAAGATGTGAGTCAGGTAGAGAGGCGAGCAAGGGAGGGGCCCGGGGACAGAGTGGCAGACTCCAGTCACGCAGGGCTTCTCAGGCCGCGAATGGGGGAGGCTAGAGGAGGAACAGGTCTTCACTTCCTGTCTTTCGGTGGCTACTGTGGCTTCGGAGTAGAGTGTCCTGGAGCTCCCCGGGAGGTTGCTAGGAAGAGAACTCTACCAGAGCAGTGGCTGCCAGAACAGGGGTCCGCTTCAGGATGACCTGACAGCATCTTTCTTTGGTCTTCAACTTCTCCCCTGAGGCCACATCGTAAACGTGTAGAACCTGCTGTCTGGAATTCAGCCACATCCTGCAGCTGTCTCTTCCTGTGACCCAGGGCAAGTGGCAGAACTTGTCTGTGCCTTGACTTCCTCACCCGTGAGACAGACGTTCTGCTAATAGCCCCAGCCTCAAATGTGGCTGATTAAATAATGTCTGTTTAGCACAGTGCCTGGAACACTGAGGTGCTCCACAATTGTGATTAACCATTGCTGTTTGTATTGTGATGCATAAAACGAGTCAGGAGTTGGGTTGTATGGTACTTTTCAAACTGTGTGTTCTAGTCTCTTCACCATCATTTCTTATTTTCTTTTGATGTTGGTTCCAAGTCTAAGGTTTTACTTTGAGTGCCACAGCTGAAACATGTTTCCAACTGCCTGAGTGTTTGGCAGCGACCTCTGCAAGGCTCTGCTTCACAGGGCTGCTGCAGGACACTAAACATGAACCCCAGCACTCCCCTCCAGGGAGACCTCCCTGCAGACGTCCTGCGCCTCCACCTGCCCACCCCCTCTGCCCATCCAGCTGCAATAGGCCATTAGGGCTGCTCCTTACAGACACTCACAACAGACACAGTGGCGACGGTTGGGCCCAGCATGCCTGTTTGATCTATAAAGACCACACAGGAGAAGCCTTGGGGATTAGGAGGAGGGAGTGCTGCCAGGAAATGGCTTTGAACCCTGGCAGCTGGAGCCAAGTCCCTAGGGAGAGAGGGGAGGCTTTTGGGATCCACTCTGACCCTTCATTCACTACCCTGCCTTTGTTAGGGCATTCCCATTTCTCTTACTGTGGGAAATCCCATAGGCCTCCAGTTATCATCGCCCCTGGCCCCCAGTCCTGTCTGCAGCCAGGGATTCTGCAGCCAGGATCTGTCTTTGCACCTCTAGAACCCAAGGGCAGCCCTGATTCCCTGTACCCCTAGCCCCACTTCAGTGCATTAGGCTGGTAACGAAGCCCTCGGCCTCTGCCGTCCATCTCCCGACTGTTCTGGCTTCTAGTTGGTCTGCTGTCTCTCCTCCCCAAACCGAAGCATGCATTTCTCCTTGCTGAGGCACAGCGTTCTCCGTCAGTGCTTTCCCCACTCTCCTTCCCGTGAAATTCTGCACATCCTGCACAGCTGAGTTGTCATCTGCTCTGAGAAACTTCTGAACAAATTCACATGGCTCCTCAGACCCCGCCTCCTACTCCCCCCACATCAGGTCCTCGTCTTTATTTTTGGTGGAACCAGGGATCGAACTCAGGACCTTGCACTTGCCAGGCAAGCACTTATTCCACTGAGCTATCTCCCCAGCCCCAGGTTCTTGTCTTTAAAATATAAAATGGAAATTGCTTGGCAATTTGTTTGTTTGTTTGTTCTTTATGGAAGAATTATATACACTCTTGTTGAAACCTTGGGCAGCATAAAACAGAAAGATTTCTCCCACTAATTATCTCTTGGGTGTTCTCGGGTGAGGTCAAGGGAGATTTCCACTTACTAATTAGATATTTCTTGTATTGCATTAAGATTTTACTTGTTCTTTTTAATTAACCACAAATCACATTATATACCCACCTGGATTTTTTAAAAAATCAGATATTAGTGCAAATTATAGTTGTCATTTATGAAGACTTAGGTTAGCTGTCTTGTCTTCTTGGCAATCCTGCCATGTTGAGAATGTGATGATGAAGAATAAGACGTGGAGGCAAAGCTCGGGCTCCTCCACTAATAAGCTGCGTGGTCTTGAGCCAATCCTGTCACCTCTCTGGGCCTCAGTTTCTGCGGCGGGGACAATGCTCCCTGTGACTGGCTTCATTCCTGGGACGTGTGTCGCACCATGCTCAGTGCATAGTAGGGCCCTGTAACTAGCGTTATCATGCCTGTCTTACAGCTGTGTAAACCGAGGCAGAGAGACGAATGACCTCCCAGGTAGTAAGTAGCAAAGCCAGGGTCTGGAACCACAAAGCAAGCTCCTGAGTTCACAATGCTATCCTACCTCCCATTATTAAGTGTGTTACTATAATCAATCAGTCAGGTACCGTTTGGAGGAGCAGAAACAAAAACACTGAAGCCCAGTTCTTTCTCTCTGATAGGCTGTCCCCCCAGCCAGGCTTTCCTACCAGATAAAAAGCTCTGGGGAATCAGGGGCTGCCCCTCTTCCCTCTGCCGCCTATGGCGATGGCCAGGAACAGATCCCACACATCATTAGTGGACTTGCACCTGGAACTCAGCTGAAGTCTGTACCAGGTCGTTGGAACGCAAGGGCTACTGAAGCAACGTTGGGTCTGTGGTTGATCCACAGACATGCAGGCAGTGGGGGAGCCTTATGCATTTGTGGGCACAGTGCAGGTGGAGGTCTGTTAGGCCTTCTGAACTATCTTCAGGCCAAGGCTAAGGATAATGCTGAAGAGGTGATGGAAACAGCCCTGGCATGGCTCCAGGATGGTACAGGTTCGCTGACAGGAGATGGAAGAGTAACATCCCTGTGTGCAGTAGGTTCTTAATAGGTGTTGATATGAGTCCGCTAGGACCCTTGGAGCGAGCACCTTGCGTGAGTCATTTTACTGCCTGGGGTTCAGTTACCCCATCTGTAAGGTCCAGTTGGGGGCTTGAAACCCTGTGACTTGCACAAGAAGGTGGGACTTGGGCAAGAGTGTACAGTGGCTGAGATCTCCTGGCCCAGGTGCTGGTTAGGACAGCACAACTGCCTGGACTTCTGACCTTGGGCAAGTTTCTCTGCTGGAAAGAGCTCCCATCTTCTCTGTAGAGTCGGCGACCTCCTCCACCTGGTAAGGTTCTCCTGTGGATACCTTGAGTAACTTAAACACACAGGGCTTGTCACATAGCGCATGTTCAGAAAATATTTACCCTTGCCATCACTGCACAAGCAACAGCCCATCCTGCATGCTTAGTAACATGAGGACATGAGAGAGAGGGACTGAGGGTCCTCCCTCTCAGTCACCATCACCACTGAGCCCCATCTAGGAGCGAAGTGCTGCATATGTGAAGGGCTCCCTCCATGGCAGGGGCACCAGCGGTGATCCAGGTTAAAAGGAGACGGCATCCTTTGAATAAAGATAAGAACAGCCTGTCAAGCAGGCTGCCAGACACAGGGTGGGCTGCTCCCCAGGGCAAGAACCCCAATTAACAGGGGCAAGAACCCCAATTAACAGGGGCGTACGCAGAAAAGGAGCTGGCTTGGCAGGAACAGTGTCGCAGGGGCTTTGGCATCAGTTCGGAGGACAAACCAGATATTCTCAAATAGTTTCCAGATCCCTACGGCTTCAGGGTTCTGGGGCTATCACTTGAGGTTCTATGATGTTCAGTTCCATGGTACTGCACTGCTGGACCACAGGTCGTCAGTCCATGGCAGTTGGGCAAATCCAGCCTGAGGGTGAGTGTTTTTGATCCGTGCAGTACTTTTTGTCTAACTTTTCAGTGAAACATTTTATTATAGCAAATTTTAAACTTACAAAAAGTAGAGAGGCTAGGGCCAGGGAGATAGCACAGTAGAATAAGTGCTTGTCTGGCAAGCACTGGGTCCTGCGTTCAATCCCCAGTTAGAGAGGCTAAGCTAATGATCCCTCACATACCCTCACCCTAGCCCACCATGATTGATTCCCGGTCACCTTGTTTTACGTAGGGCAGCACCAGCCAGTAGGGACCTGCTGATGGCAAGTTCTGTGCGAGTGCGAGCCAGCCAGCAGCCTCCAGCCTGATCCGGGCGTGGAGCACTAGGGTGAGGCTGGTGTGGCTGAGGGGCTGATTTTTACTTGTATTTAATTTTAAGTAATGTAAGCTTAAATAACCATCTATGATTAATGCTGCCAGTGCAGGTGCTGGAAAACACAGGTCTAGACCTCCCATTTTCTTCCTTCCGTATTATTTTTAAGCAAATCTCAGGCATCATGTCGTTGCCTCCACAAATATCTCAGTGTATCTCCAAAAAGAAAAGGTTTAAAAAACACCTAAAATGTGCAATAGTGCTATCACACCTATAAAAAGGAATAATAATTTCTTTAAAATTCATATGGTATTTCCTTAATTAGTTGCCAACATTTCTGAATTGAGACTTTCTCTTTTTGCATAAATATCCTAATTTCCAACTATTCATTTAAAAATTGAGAAAAAAGAAAGAAAGACAGAAGGAAAAAAAAAATCTGCTGGCCAGGTAGCTCAGCAGGTTAAAGCGCCTGCCTAGGCAGCTGCAGGGGCCGGGCCGGATTCCCAGTGTGCCGGGCCGGCCCTGCCCCAGGGCGCTGTGAGATGTAGGTTGAGACCGAGTGTGGCGGCTCGCACTTGTAATCCCAGTGCATAGGAGGCTGAAAACAGGAGGATCACTACAAGTCTGCTCTGCGTAGGGAGACTCTGTAGGCCCTATACTAAATAATTGAAAAAAAAGGAAGGAAAAAATATACTTCAAACATTGAACTCCATGTTCTACCAGGGCAGCAAGTTGCTGGAACTGGCAGGGGTGCTTCCGCAGACAAGGTTCTCTGTGTCATCCTCAGAGTCCCAAATGAAATCAGCTTGGCCCCCGTAAGCACTGGTTTTTGACATCCTAACCTTACCATCTGGAATCACAGTTCAGAGAAAATAGATGTGACACTTCCTTGCTGCCTTGATTTTTGGTACCTTCACATGCTCCTGGGAGACCAGACCCTGGCTCTCACCACCCTCACTCCATACAGGGATAGCAGGAGAAAAGGAAAAGGTCCTGGGGCATTTTGAATTTAGGATTCTGGGTTTTAGGCTCTGTTCTGTACCCATTTCACAGACAGGGAAAACAAGACCCAGAGGGAAGAGGAGTTTTGGCTGCACTCATACTTTGAGGGACGTGAGATGCCTGGACATGATTCCCAATGCTCTGCCTAGGATCAGCTATCCACTGCTCTGCTGGGCAAAAACAGGGACACTGGCTGGGAGCCACTGGGATTGATTAGACTGAAGAGGGTCTCAGCTTTTCAGCCATAGCCTAAAATTAGTGGCTGGAAAGTGTTTGGCCTCATCCCAGCAAAAAAGGTGCTGTGACTCTGTAGGGGCTGCTAAGGAGGAGGGAGCCAGCCTCGCTCCCAGCGCCATATGAAATGGGAGTCAAACGTGTAGAATCACAGTCTTTACTGACATTTATGAGTCATTTGGCTGCCAACCCTAGGAAGGTCCTATTTTTTACATCCTTGCTGGAGTGCTCAGAATTGAGGGGGAAGGCCATGAGAAAGGGTGTCTTGAGGCCACGAGCTTCCCGGGCCCATATTTCCTAGAGAATCTGCAGCTCGGCCTTGGTCCCAGGTCCTATCTCAGCTGACCCATGCCTCGTGGTGAAATGTAGTAGCCAGTAGCCCTGGCTTGAGATGCGACCTAGTCCCTTCCGGCTGTCGGGCCTTGGCAAGTCACTCCTCTGCATGCCTTCCGAATGTCTTGGGCGGCCCGTTCCTGTCCTCTCACATCTTTGTTTCCTTGGGGTCTGTTTCCAGAGCCAAAGTGCTCCTGCAGTTGGCCTCTCCCAGTTCAAAGCTTCTTGGGATACAGAACCAATCCTCCACCACAGCCCACCTTATCTGCGGCTTTTCCTCCTCCTCCCGTGAGTCACAGCTGTTCTGGCCACTAGCTGTCCCTTCCCGTCCACTGCAGGACCTTTGCTCGCACTTTCTCTGCTAGTGGCTCTCTTCCCTCCCTCCTTCCCTGGTTAGCTCAAGTACTTGCTGCAGACCACCGCTCAGCAGTCACCACTTTCAGAAACTTCCCCGACCACCAGCCCTTGCTCTAACAGCACTGCAGACCTCTGTGCTGGAGCAGGGAATCTTAAGCAGGCCCAAAGCGTGTTTTTATGTGTCAATGTGATGATTTAATTAATGTCCTGCCCCCTCCTTCATTAAACTGACATCCTAACAGATAGGTTAGGTGTCTCCTGCCCATTGTTGTATCTGTCCTTGCTCCTGACACATCACAGGTACTCAAATATCGTTGAAGTAAGCGTCCAGTGGGGGAGGGGATGTGGTTCAATGATGGAGCATGCACTCAGCATACATAAGGTCCTGAGCTCGGTCCCCAGCGCAAGAAAAAAGAGTCAAATAAACGTTCTCTTAGACTCAGCTTCCTAATCCAGGAAGTGGGGGTTGTTTCTACAAGTCTCAGAGCTGCAGAGGAGTTCAACAAAGTACACATAGAAGGTGCTGACTGAATGGTGGTTATTTTCTGGGCACGGCCAGAGACTCCAAAGGAAACCTCCTGGTGAGCTCTCCCAGCAGTCTTCTCTCATCCCTGTCTCCTAGAGGTGGATTCAGTGGGCATCCAGGACAGCTGACCCAGGGTAGGCTGCAGGCCCACTAGAAACTAGAAGGACTCCTTCTTTTTAGAGGGCCTCTTGTTCAAACATCTCCCTAATACCACCCATGAGGAAGTGTTCTGCCCTGGGCTGGGTGTTTTATACATTTCACCACCTCACCCCAGCGAGGTTGGCACTGAGCCAGTGGGTTCAGGAGGTGCAGCAATTCGCCTGAGGCTACAAAGTTAGTGAGTGACAGAGCCAGGATCAGAGCCCAGATCTCCCCAACCCACAGTCTGGTTTCCTTCCCTCTGTGCCCAACTACCTCTACTCAGGAGCTTATAAAGCAGAGCTTATAAAGTGCATCCACTCACTCAAGAAGTAAGTAGGTGTGGGACATTAATGATATGCAGGGCACTGGGGACGTAGCAGAGAAAGATACATTTGGTCCCTGTTCTTGGGGAAAATAAATATGTAAACAAGTGGAGTAGAACATTTTGGGTTGAGATATGTGTGATTAAGGAAAAGGAGCCGCCTGACGAAGCCGACCAGGCAGGCGGGCGGCAGGAGAGTGTAGAAGGGTGCTTCTTTGAGCAGGTGACACTGACCAAGACAAGTACAGGTTGGTGGGCAACAGTATGGAACTTTCTGGACAGATGCCTTGAGGCTGGCCTGAGCATGTCTGCTGAGGAGAAACAAGCCCAGCAGAGTGGAGGGTATGAGGGCGAGGCTGGGGCTGAGCAGGTCCTTGAGGGAGACAAAGCCTGGGCCAAACCGGGCCTCAAAGGCCAGGTGACAGTTTTATGTAAGAGTAACGGGGAGCAAACTAACCTGGTTGTCTGGGTTGTTTTTCTCATTGTTGAGACAAAATACTGACCATGTAAAGTTAGAAGGAAAGGTTTATTTTAGCTCACAGTTTGGAGAGGTTTCGGTGCACAGTTAACTGGTTCTAAGGCATGGTGGCATGGTAGGGGATGTCACAGAGGAGGAACAGTCCATGGCATGGCAGGACAGCAGAAGATAGCAAGCAGCAAGCAGTGACCAGAGCTGGGTCACCCTTAATTGAACTGTTTTTCCTTTTATTGTTTTTGTACCAGGAACCGACAGATTGAACTCTTAATTCCGGAACCACATATCCTAGGTCCAGCCACCTCCAAAAAGCCCCACCCATGACCCCAAGAACCTTTGGGGGGACATCTAGATACAGCCATAACACTGCTCTAGGAATGCACAAGCCCCTTGGGCTGCTGTGATGTGAAAGATAAGCTCTGAAAGGCAAGAATGAGGCAAGATCAGGCCAGGCTGCCAGTGTACAATGGACCCGGGTGGTGACCCTGGAAAGGAAAGAAGTAAAGAAGTACTTGGGCTCAGGACAGCCGGGCTCTACTGTATCTGAACTGGACGGGGCAGGTGGGGTTGCTGGTGAAAACTCCTCAGGGGAGGAAAGAATCTGTTACTTAGGCCCATTTTAGGGAGGACTGAGACCCACAGAGGGGCTGAACCTTCCCAGAGCCACCTGGGTCTCCTGGCTCTTTAATGCTTGTCATGGCTGTCTGCACAGTGTTCTCTAATCCCGCCAAATCCCAGGAGAAGCTCTCAGGTCCACCATGTCCAGCTGCGGTGCCCGTGGCAGTCCTACTGCCCACCCTCCCTGTGTCTGAAGTAGCTATGGTAACATGGAGGCAGAGTGGCACGAGACGCTGACACCCTGCCCCCCACAATCCTTTCTCTGGCTCAAGGGGCTGTGGAGAACCAGGCCCAGTTCCTAAGTGTGGCACTAACTTACTGTGTGACTTTTTAGGTAAGTTCCTGTCTCTTTCTGGGTGTTGGTCTCCTCATGTGTAAAGTGAGGGTAAGGGTCTGTGGAGAGGAACAGACATACTGGCAAGCATAAGAAGGCTTAGTGTGGCCCACCATACTTTCAGCACCTAATAAATGAGAGCTTTTATCGTTGTTATGAACCCCTGCATACCAAGAGCAATGAGGGCTTGGCCAGTGGGCACCTTGCTGCCTCCTCAGCGGGCTCCATCCAAGCAGCCTGCAGGGTCTGTTCCCTCCCCCGGCCCCTCCCATACACACACAGGAGCTGGTTCCTGGATGGAGTGGAGCGGGGGAGCCGCTGGAAACCACTGTGCTTTGGCCCAGAGCTATGAGGGGGAGTGGGGAGAGGCGAGAACACGCACTCGGAAACGCCGAGCAGCCCAACAGATGGAGGAGCTGAGGATGTGAGAGACCAGACAGACAGAGAGGGACCCAGAGTCAGGGAGAGGAGGAGCAAGCAGTGGAGGACGCTGGGGGGCTGGGAGCCACACCGTGCCACGAGCTGAGCAGCCAGCCAGCAGGTGCACAGGGTTTCCAGGGAGCTGAAACTCAGTCAGACCCAGGATCCAGGACAGGTAGAAAGGCAGAGCTGGAGTCCATGGGATAGGCAGGCTGTCTCAGCATCAAAAGGACAAACATACAGGCTGGCTCAGGATCTCAGGGTCAGACTAACAGATGATGCACGAGGACCTATTGTTCACGGAACAGAGAAATAGCTGAAGTCAGGGTTCAGTGTGAGCTTGACAGGCAGATGACTGATGTGATGGCGTGGGGACAGATACCTGTCATCAGCATTCAGACACAACAGACTGACAGATCCGAGCACGCCCTGAGGGCTGAGCCCCAGGCCAGGCACGTTTGGCTCTGCATGGAGCCCGAGGCCCGGGCCGGAGGCCTGGTCTAGTGTCAGAGACTTGGATAACTCAGGAACAAGTGGCTCAGGGTGTGTCTGAGGCTGGGCGCAGACGCTTCCTGGCTTCTCAGGAGTATGGGATCCCCTGCCCCTAGCCCCTCTCTACCATTAGGTGGATCCCCAAACTCGGGGCAGGCTGGCAGGGTCCTGGGTTCCAGAGGCACCTGGGCCTGGGGAGAAGGAAAGGAACCTTCCTCTATCTCCCAATTGCTGCCTGCTCTGGGGGTCATGGGGTCTAGAAGGGATGGATTTTGGGGTCCTTAAGCAGAGAGATTTGCCCTAACGGCTGACTTCTCAGTTCATCCCCAGGCTTGGCTTTATGCCCCCAACCCCAATGGTGTATACTTACATCCGCTCTTCCAATTTCTCCCAGGACATGCTTCCTCTTAGCAAAGACTGGGAGTCAGAGAACTAGATCAAAAATAGACTTCTGGGTGCCTCTCTTCCTTCACCTATAAAACGGGGCTGCAGAAGTAACCTTTTGGGTGAAGGGTGTTGACTACAGTGCGTAACTCATAATGGGCTGCAGATCATTTAACCCAAGAAGTGTTGGAGAAAGGCAGACACAGCGAGGCTGGAAAGGCACCAAGGACGGAAGAACGGCCATCCTGGAGGAACAAAGAAATCAGGAGGTCAGGAGGACGCAGAGTCCTGGCTCTAGGATCGGGGGAGACAGCAGCATGCCTTCACATTTGTCCATTCACTCCACAAATATTGACAGGGTGCCCACTGCACGTGCAAGTGCACGAGACACAGCAGTGACTGGATAGAGAAGATCCTTGCCCCCATAAAATCCCCCCTGATAGAACAGAAAACAATTTGAGGCCAGCCTAGGCTCCATAATGAGTTCAAGCCTAGCCTGAACTACATAGTGAGACCTTGTCTCAAATAAAATAGAAATGTTAAAAAAGAATAGAAAATAAATGTTTCAATAAATAAAGTTATTACACAGAAAGTATTAGGCAGAAGGTAAGAGGAGAGGATTTGATAGACTGGAGTGATTTGGTGAGGGCAGAAGTGGACCAGGAGGCCTCTCTACAAAGGTGATGAGGGGCCATCCTCCGCAGGCCACGAAGGGGGTGTTCCTGTCCCTGCACACAGCCTGTGCAAAGGGCCTGCGTCAGGAGCAAGTTTGGCTGGGCCCTTCAGGGCACCTGGAGTGTGGTGAGTACATAGATGAGGGTTTGAGATGCAGTGAGAAACAGCCAGGCCAGATGGCCTGAGCCTGCGAGTAGAGGGGAGAAGCCCAAGTTTGGTTCCAACTGTGCTGGGAGGCCTCTGGAAGGTTTTTCGAAGGAGAATGACATGATCTGACAGGTTCCGAGCTGCCCCACAGGCTGCGTGTGGGGAATGGACTGCAGGGGGAGGAGCCCACAGAGAAGGCTGGTGTGGTTGTCAAGATGAGAAGTAACTGTCACCTGCTCCTGGCAGTGACACTGGAGAGATGGATGAGTTGAGGGTATATTCTGGTAGAACGCAAATGTACATCCTTTCCCCCAACTCTGGGTTCCTTGCCTTGAAGGAGTATGCTGTTCTCCGTGGGTGGTGCTAATCCCATTCATGGTGGGATTAACTTCTCTCAACTTCCTTCCAAACTGAGTGGGATGTGGGGTATGGTGGGCTTCCGGGAGGAGGTTCCAAGAGAGGTTGCTTCAGGGTAAGGAGGAGCCCAAGGTACGCCACCCGCATGTCCATCCCTCTGCAGTTTGTAAATTATTTTCTAATGCATCCCTTAATTTAATGCTTACAACAAGGAAGTAAATGAGGCTCAGAGAAGCAAGAGACCACCCAGAGTTACGGATAGTCCAGGGCAGGACTGGGTCACGAACCCGCACCCCATAATATTGCCTTTCTGATCTTCACCTAACAACTGTGTTGCAGGCAGGTTGGCAAGTGCCAGCCCTGTCTTCAAGAAGGGAAAACCGAGGCCAGAAAATGAGGTTGCATGTTCTGGGAAGGACTGTTTTAAGACTTTTGTGGGCTCTACATCTATCAAACATAATAAAATGCAGCCACATCCAACTCAAATGTAAATTATACATAACCAGATAAAAGCCAAATTGCAGTTGACTGGCTGACATCATGTTCTGTTTTACAGGCATTTAATTAAACATTTATTAATTTTGATTCTGCAGTTTTTTCTTGTGTTTTGGAGCCAAGTTGTTGTTTTTATTTTTTTCCAGACTTCAAATATTCTTCTTGGTCCACAAACATCTCACAGGCCCTTGGCCCTGCACATGTAGCACTGGCTGGAAAGAATAGCCAGTTTGGGTCCTGCTGCCAAGAGGGCCAAGTGAAGCAGAAGCCAGGCCTGTATGCTCTCTGCTGATCCTGTGTGCCCGGGACTCAGGTCTTGTTCTTCCCTCTCCTGTCTCTGTTCCTGCCCGCAGCAGCCCTTTGTCTGACATGAGCTGGGAGCTGGCTGAGGAGAGGGCAGGAATGGGTGGGAGGTGGGCAGTTGGCCGTCAGGTGGTGATGGCTGCTGGCCCGGAGCCGGGGCCTCCCTCACGCTGACCCGGCCCGGAAACAGATGGTCCTCGAGCCTGAGAGAAACTTCCAGGGTGTCATCCTCCCCCAGCTCCCCAGGCCCCTTCACATTAGACCAGCTGGTCTCCCTCCTTCCTGTTTAAAGCCAGAGCCATGGGAGTAGGGGGTGGGGGCATAGGCTGGGAAGGCAGGAGAGGTAGAGGCCTGGGAAGACGGCTCTGTTCTGAGCCCCTCAAGGCCCTTGGGGCCCTTTTAGCTTCTCTTGTATCCCCCACTTCTAGCTGCTCCGGTTCTGCTTTCTGCCCCTCCTATGTTCCCTGCTCAGCCCTGTCACTGTAGGCCTGGACCAAACCCCAGCTTCTCCTGGCTTCCCTCCAAGCCAGTCTCCAGAGCCAGCTTTCAGAGCTACTGAGCTGATAGCATCACCTCTGATTCTGGGATGGAATTCAGATTTAGAATAAAATCCAAACTCTGCAGTCCAGATTTTTTTTAATGATGCAAAGATCAAACCCAGGGCCTGGTGCATGCTAAGGAATTATTCTGCTGCCTGGCTACACTGCCAGCTCCTCCACGTCCAGAACATGTTGCCTTTACAGTTCTGATATTTTACGCCTTTGCCTATTAAAACCCTCCCTCCAGGCCCAGCAAGCGACTGGCCATTGCCCTGGACTGTCACAGGCCCTCATGCCTGCACCTTTGTATCAACTGGGTCTTCCATCTGGGGTGATCTTCCATTTCTTGGTGTCTTCAAATGCTGATCTTGTCTTAAAACTGAGATCAAATCTTTCTTCCTCCAGGCTTCCCTCACTTCTCCCCCAACCTATCCACCTCTGATTTCCAAAGCATTTTGTAGTCTCTCTTGCCTCTTACCTGTCTCCTCTTGCCTCCAATGAGCCTGTGTGGAATGCGGGGTCATAGAACGGGTGGTTAAAATACATTTGCTATTGCATGAATAGCAAAGGACGATTCTAACTGCAGAAATCATTATGTGGGCAGTGGGAGAGGGCCCAGGGAATGGAAGATAAAGGGACACAGAAGAAGCACAGTTCAGGCCTGGAGACACTCAGGAGCTGAGGGCCTCACTTCAGGAAGGTGGGAGGTGCCAAGCAATGAGGCTGGAAAGGGCTGAAGGAATCCCAGTGTTGGAAGGGACACCTGGACTGAGGGCCTCTGCCTCTCCCAAGTCAGCTCCTGAAGAATCAACACTGCCCCCATCCTGGCTGCTAGCCTACATCATCAATTGGGGGTAGGAAGGAGGGCTCTAAAGGAGCCTCTAAGGGAGACGTTCCTGGCCATATTCTGTGGGCAGCCTATGGGCCCCAGAGTATAATCTCTAAAAGGATCTCCAGGCCATGAAGCTTGTCCCTCTTGCTGGCCAATGGAGACACTGAGGTTCAGAGATGAGCACACAACTGTGAAGAGCAGAATGCCCTCTGAGGACACTTGGCTTTAGTCGGTCCCGTGGCATACCGCCCCCTCCCTTCGGCTTACAGTACACCTGGACACAGTTGGTCCCTGGCTCTCAAACACCATACTGCAGATGCCAGCACTTCCCGTCTTAGACTGGACTCCCCAAATCTTGGGCTTCCCAATTTCAGATCTGGGCAGTGAGGTCACTGAATCTGTGTTGGAATTTTCCTTCCTGGTTTCCTGGGGAGGCAGCTTTTGGAAGATCATCCTATGGTTTCAGCAAATGGCCTACTGGGCCCATGAATCAGTGTTTAGGAGGCTGGAAAGGGATGGGGTCTGTAGAGCCCAGAGGGCAGCTGCTGGGCCAGAGGGGGAAGGGGACCCAGAGGTTTGTGTGCAAAGTAGCTTCTTGTCTATTCAATTCTCACAGCTACTTTGAGAGACACTAGGGCTCAGAGAGGGTCTGTTCAAGATTACCTGGTAAGAAATAATAATAATAAAAAGATTACACGGTAAATTGCAAGTGAAATCAGGAACTGGACTCAGGAGTCAGAGTTCCTCTCCTCCTCCAGACATGCCCTAGGCTATCAGCAAGCCAGCCAACTCAGCTGGCTTGCATACAGTGCATTCATGCATGCAGACTTGCTGCATGATAAGAAAGGACTCGGTGCTCAGTGAGCAGGCTGGCTTGTGTCCTAGAGCTCAGTTTGGGGAGATGCATGCTGGTTCCAGCAGTTACAGACCACTGCTATGGCCAGGTGTGGTGGTACACACCTATCATCCCAGCCCTCAGGAGGCTGAGGCAGGAAGGTAGCTGTGAATTCAAGGCCAGCATGGACTACATAGTGAGACCTTGTCTCACAAAACAACCCACTGTGATCAAGTCAGAGAGGAAGACAGAAACCTCAGGGAGGCTCCTATCCCTAATGGAGGGTGGTTAACAGCTTCTTGAAAGAAGTTTAAAGACAGAGCTTTGGAAGAAAAGTAAGACTTATTCAGGCTTGGGGCTTGGGGTCTGGGGGACAGGGCAGGACATTTCAGATAGATGGAGGAGTCGCGCAAGCTCAGCCGTAGCAAAAGTTGCACAGCATGGTGGAACCTGTGGCTTGTGTAGAGTAGCTGGAGCCACAAAACTTTTTGGGGAAGGGTCCCAAGAGGAACGAGCACAATCTCAAATACCTAGAGCAATGATCACTGTAGCCCTCTGCCCCTCAGGCAGGTCCAGGCACTGAGAGTGTCAGGGATAGGCCAAAGAGACGCGGCCGGCCACCAGTGGCGAGTGTACAGAAGAAAGCCCCTTATGATTTGAATAAAAGGCAGCGTGGAGCACCTCCTGGGTGGGTTTGAGTCCTTGTTCTGTTGCTTCCTAACTGTGAGACCTTGAGCGAATGATAGGCCTCCCTGGGTCCCAGGTTCCTCTTCTACAAGATGGGGGTGAGACTAGGACTGGGGTAAGCTACGGTGTCAGTATACCCCCAAAGAATGAGGCCCGCCTAGGGTCGGGGATAGCTGCGGCATCAAGGGCCTCCAGGAGGGGAAGCTCCCCATCCACGGCTCGAGGCGATCCCTGCCAGGAGCTCATTTCTCAGCTGCACCTTGGGGACCCCCCGCTGCGCTGACGACCCTCCTGGGGGGTGGGGGCTGAAAGGCGCCAGGGCGCTGAGCTCCGCCTGCCTCCCGCAGGTACCTGCACGCCCTGTACCTGGGCCTGCAGAGTCGCTGGCGCGGGGAGCGGCTGCGGCGTCACTTCTACTGGCGGATGCTGTTCGAGAGCGCGGACGTGAGCATGCTGCGCCTGCTAGAGACCTTCCTGCGCAGCGCGCCGCAGCTCGTGCTGCAGCTCAGCCTGCTGGTGAACCGAGGCCGGGAGCCAGACCTGCTGCCGGGTGAGCCCCGCCCCGCCCCGCCCCTACCGCCCCTACCGCCAGCCGGGAAAGCCCTTGCACCCTGCTTCCAGCCCCGGAAGCTCTGGCGACCTCAAGCTCCTGGCAAGCCTAGGGAGGCCCACCCTGTACTCTCCCCACTCCAGGCCTGTCAAGACACCCATTGCCCCCATACTGCCCTCTTGCCAGGACAAACCAGACCTCATTTCTGCCCTTCATCCTTCAACACACTGCAGACCCACTGTGGAAGTCCACTGCCTGTCGATTCCCCAGACTCAAAACTCCAGCAGGCATCTCCTGGGGACACCTCTTCAAAGATCTGCCCTCTTGCCATAAAGGCAGGTCCTGACCCAGATCCCTCCTGCTCTTCCCAGAACCCAACCCAGACCCACCCTAACCCAGCCCACCCCATTCCCACCTTGTCTCCACAGCCCTCTCCACTTCTGCCTCCCTCGTGTCCCTGGCATGGACGCTGGCTTCCTACCAGAAGGTGCTACGGGACTCAAGGGATGACAAGCGGCCTCTGTCCTACAAGGGCGCAGTGGCCCAGGTGCTGTGGCACCTGTTCACCATCGCAGCCCGCAGTCTGGCCTTCGCCCTCTTTGCCAGTGTCTATAAGCTCTACTTTGGCATCTTCGTCGTGGCCCACTGGTGTGTCATGACCTTCTGGGTCATCCAGGGCGAGACTGACTTCTGCATGTCCAAGTGGGAGGAGATCATCTACAACATGGTGGTGGGTATCATCTACATCTTCTGCTGGTTCAACGTCAAGGAGGGGCGCAGTCGCCGCCGCATGGCCCTGTACTACTGCATTGTCCTGCTGGAGAACGCTGCACTCACTGGCTTCTGGTACTCCAGCCGCAACTTCTCCACTGACTTCTACTCTCTCATTCTGGTCTGTGTGGTGGCCTCCAGCTTTGCGCTGGGCATATTCTTCATGTGTGTCTACTATTGTCTCCTGCATCCCAATGGGCCCATGCTGGGTCCCCAGGTGCATGGCTGCATCTTCCCTGAGGCCCCAGGGCCCTGTGGCCCACCCGTGGATGCTGTCACAAGTCCCCCAAGGTCCCTGCCAAGGACTACAGGCACAGAGAGGGATGGGGTCTCGGTGGGGAGTGAGCGCGCAGGGACCCCCACACCACCTGTCTTTCAGGTGCGGCCTGGCTTGCCTCTCACACCAGTGGCCCGGCCCGATCGGACAGAGGGGCCTGTCATTCGGATTGACTTGCCTCGCAAGAAGTACCCAGCCTGGGATGCCCACTTTATTGACCGCCGCCTCCGGAAGACCATTCTGGCGCTGGAATACTCCTCACCTGCCACACCCCGGTTGCAGTACCGGAGCATAGGGACATCCCAGGAACTCCTGGAATATGAGACCACAGTGTAGGCCACAATCTTCCCCAAAAAGGGGACAGACATGGCTCACCCCACATCAACCAGTGTTGACCTGGAGTTTTGAGGGCTACCAGGCAAAGGGGGAGTGGATCTGTTGGTCCAAGGATAGAGTGGTCCTGCCATTGGGTTCTTCTAGGGGTGAGGGCAGCCTTTTAGGGGAAGCCTTGGTCCCAGGCCCTGTTTCAGCCCTCTGGCCCATTCCCTAAAGTCCCTGAACCAGGGCTGAGGGAGTTGACTGGTGCTACATTCCTTACAAGCTGCCCCATTTTTACTGGGGCCTTCATACCATGCCTGATGCAAGGGGCTGATGGCCTTGCTCCTGTCTGGCGTTACCCACGTTACCCCTGGTGGACCTAGCAGTGGAAGGTCACTGTCAGGTCCATGGCCTGAGCCTTTGCTCTCCATCGTAGAGTTTGACTGACTCCATGA
>PVKA01035523.1:0-22549 GCA_004027165.1 Ctenomys sociabilis
TTGTCTTTTTTGAGACAGGGTCTCACTATGCAGTTCAGGCTGGCCTTAAGCTCACTTTGTAGCTCAAGCTGGTCTCGAACTCACAACAATCCTCCTGCCTCAGCCTCCCGAGTGCTGGGATTACAGGCATGCGCCACCACGCCCGGCTACCCTCTCCACTCCTAATCAAACTATTCCTGAATAAACTACAGCCGACTGCTGTCTTGTTTGTTGTTGTTGAGGGTTTTAGTTTTGGGGTTTTTTTGCTATTGTTTTGGTTTTTTGTTTGTTTTTGCGGTACCGGGATTGAACTCAGTACCCTGTGCTTGCCAGGCAAGCGCTTATTCTACTGAGCCATCTCCCCGGCCCCATGTTTTGGCTTTTCGACACAAGGTCTTGCTGTGTAGTCCAGGTTGACCTTGAAGTCACTGTATACAGGCTGGCCTGAAACTCGTGGTGATCCTTCTGCCTCAGCCTCCCAAGTGCTGGGATTACAGCTGTGCACCACCACGTCCAGCTGTTGTTTTGTGCTGTGATAAAGCTGTGTGTGTAATCCAGGCTGGCCTTGATCTTGCGTCGATACTGCCTCAGCCCAAGAGCTGGGATTACAGGTATGCGCCACTACTATGGCTTTCTTTTTTGTTTGCTTTGTTTGCTTTTTTGTTTTTTTGAACTTCGCTTTGCTTTTAAAACTTACTATTGCATCTGTGCTCTAGACTCAGGCCTGTCCTGCACGCAGATGGTTTTTGATGCAGACTCCTCGCCAGCCGGCCACAACATCCAATGGGACAAAGTCTCACCGAGGCCGCCTCCGCCAGGCCGCCAGGGGGCAGCAGGCCGACAGGAAGTCCTCCTCTTTAGGATCACCGCGCGGCTGGAGCGACCCGGAAGCCGAGGCTGGAAAAGGGTGCTGTGCTTCCGGGTGGAACTGAGGTGACCCCGGCTGCCGCACACATCTGCGGCCGAGCAGCCATGGGGGCCCACCTGGCCCGACGCTATTTTGGCGATGCCTCGGTGGAGCCCGACCCGCTGCGGATGCCCACTTTCCCGCCGGATTACGGTTTCCCAAACAGGAAGGAGCGCGGTGAGGCCCAGTGCGCAGGCGCGGCCAGAGGGCGCCGGGAACCCCTCAATTCGGGAGGCGCCCGGGCTGATCGCGGACTCAACTGAGACGCTCGCTTTGCGAGTCTCCTGGGGACAAGGGAGAGGAGATCTGGGGCTGGCCGACCTAGGCTGTGTTCCGGGGGCAGTGAAGAACCACGGGAGGGAGGGTTTATCAGGGAAAGCACCGCATCCGTGTTCAGATCCCCCCCCCCACCCACACACACCGGTCGTGTTCAGTTTGTGCTCAGAAACTGGGCATAGTGGCGCACGCCTGGAATCCCAGCACTAGGAAGGCTGAGGGGGGAGAATCGCCGCAAGTGCGAGGCCAGTTTGGGCTATATAGCGAGACCTTGTCTCAAAACAGTAAGACAACAAAAACCAGATATTTACAAGAAAACGCAGGGCTGGGACTCACGCCCAGCATTCTGTAATGGAGTAGTATTTTGCTTGCTTATGATTTTTTTTTTGTTGTGGTTGTTTTCTGGTACTGGAGATAGGACCCAGAGCCTCCCATATGTGAAGCAAGTGAGTGAGTGCGCTATATGCGTAGTCCTCCTCGCTGAGTTCATACCACAGGCACACGAAGCACCGACTCTAACCCGAGTGGGCACCGTGGTCTCGAGAGACAGCAGGGACTGTCACCCGGGAACTCAGCTCAGGGGAGACAGAGGTACCGTACCGGTGGATCTGGCAGAGGCAGCCCTGGGGATCAAGGCTGGCTCAGGAGAAAAGGACAAGGAGGGAAGAACATGAGTAGGAACAACTTATGAGCCCCTAATTTCTGACCAGCCCACCTCTTGTAAGCTCCTGCATTCCCTGCCTTTGTCTCCAGTGGTCTAGCTAAGGCCTTTCAGCGTCTGCCTCTACCGAGTCCTGTCCTGGTTGCCTCCCCACTGGACCCTGGATGAGCCCAGCCTGCCTGTCCTACCCCTGACCTTTCACCGTCCCTCCCTCATTTCTAGGCCAAGTGGGTTGCTACTGCTTTTCTTTTCGTCTTTTGCAGGATTGGGGGTTGCTAAATTGTCTGGGCTGGACTTGAACTTGGGATCTTCCTGTCTCGGGCTCCCAAGTGCTGGGGTTACAGGAGCACAGCACCATAGCCAGCTGCATCCTCCCCCCCCCCCCCCTTCATCTCCTATGCTTGGTACCAGGAATTAAACTCAGGACCTTGTTCTTGCCAGGCAAACACTGTACCCCTGAGCTGTATCCCCAGCCCTGCAACTGCATCTTATTGAAAAAACAAGCAAAAAGCTCTTGGGCCTCCTCCCCCATCCCTTGCACAATACACCTTTTATACTCCTCCTCTGCCTGTTACTCCAAATGACCCTCGACCCTCCCACCTGGCTGAGCTCCTCCTATAAATGAACCCCTTCCTCCCTCCACCCCATCTTCTCAGACCGTAGGACTCTGCTGCAGCCTTTCTCGGTCAGCAACATGTCACAAGCAGTGTCACATCCATCATTTTAAATTCTCCTAGCCCATGTCTCTCCCAGCTGTCCCCTGCCACCTCACAGGAAGAGCTCCTGTCACATGTACCGATGACACCACCATGAAGCCCATGTCAGCCCTGTTCTTAGCCTAACTTTGACCACTGCCACCTTCTGGACACCCTCCTCACCTGGCTTCCAGGACTTTATGTCCCTAGGGTATCCCCATCCTTCCCCATCTTTCAAGGTTCGAGTCATGGGCCCTCTCCATTCTATCCACTGCACCCTGTGTGCCAGTGCTCCCATTTTATCCAGGAGGCTTTCACCCTAAACTCCACACTCAAAAGACCTCAATTTTTATGTTAATGGGCATCCTGCATTAAGCAGACCCAAAACAGCTCCTGTCTCCTTAGGCTCCACCCTCTTGGGGTGGCCTGACACCTGTCCCCTCCCTCAAGGCCCAGAATGCTTTTCCCCCAGAGCCCTGTCCAACCGAAACGTCACTGCCGGTGGTCCCTTTCCACTGTTCTTTCCCCCATATTTTTCCTTTTTGGTGAGTTGTTAGGCATGGAACCCTGGGCCTCGTGTGCTAGGCAAGTGCTCTGCACTGAGCTACAGCCCCCCCCCCCATCTTTTATTTCTTCAAACAGGGTGTGTCCCTAAGTTGGCCAGAGTGGCCTTGTGATCTGATCCTCCTGCCTCAGGGATATGTGGAATGGCATGTGTGCCACTGTCTCCCAGAACTTTCAGTTAACACTGCTGTTTGTTGTGTGCCTCCCTTCAAGGGCAAGGAGTACCTGTCACATTCCTGGTTATATCCCTACCACTTGCTTATAGCTTTGGGGTGGGGTAGAAGGATGACTGAACCCCAGGTTCCCCCAGTGGCTTCAAATGTTCAACAGAGCCCCCAGATTGGGCTGAACACATTGAATGACAGTGAAAGCCATCACTAGTAATAATGCAGAGGTCTTGGAAGCCCATGGTTAATATCTGGATTTGGGGCATCCTGAAGCCTGGAGGAAACTTGGGAAGGGTTCCTTGTAGGAAAAACCCCAGGGAGATGCTGAGGAGGATACAGCTTATAACCCTGTAAGCTGTATCTGAGCAGGTATTTATTTATGAGACCAGATCTCACTAAATTGCCAGGCTGGGGTTGAACTTGGAGTCCTGCCCTAGCCTCCCAAATAACAGTTATCTTATGTGCCAGGGCACCCAGTTTCTTTTCTTTTTTTTTTTTAGGACCCAGGATTAAACTCAGGCCCTTATGCTTGCCAGGGAAGCACTACTGAGCCATCTCCCCAGCAGGGCACCCAGTTTCTATAGAGAAGAAGTTGAGACTTAGCCAGATCCATTGGAGCAGATTGGGACCCCACAGAAAGAAACTGAAAGGTGGGGGTGAGCCTCCAGCTGGAGGAGCATGATTGAAGTGGCCAGGACAACACGTCCTCTCTGAGCCCCAGTGTTCAGGTTGCCTTTATGCAGGTTACAAAGGAATCCCCCGCAGATGCTACCTCTGTTGCTGTGAAGTGGCCTCAGATGGGTGAGCCCCACCCCGCTGAGCTCACTGCCCACCCCTTCACAGTGATGGTGGCCACGCAACAGGAGATGGACAATGCGCAGCTGTCACTCGAGCAGCGAGACTACTGTGCGCACCACCTCATCCGGCTGCTCAAGTGCAAGCGTGACAGCTTCCCCAACTTCCTGGCCTGCAAGCATGAGCGGCATGCGTGGGACTACTGTGAGCACCTTGAGTGAGTCCAGGCAGGCACAGAAGGGCAGGGGGCGGGCTGGGCAGCCCAGCTGCGCCCTATGGGTAGAGATGGAGGTGGCAGTAGCAGGCCACATCTGGAGCCTAAGCCCTGCCCACTGTCCCCAGCTATGTGCAGCGAATGAAGGAGTTTGAACGTGAGCGGCGGCTGCTACAGCGGAAGAAGCGACGGGAGCAGAGGGAGGCTCGGGCAGCCCAGAGCCAAGGCTCAGGAGAAGTGGCCCTGTAGTGCCACCCACCATTGCCAAGTACCTCTAAAGAAATAAAAGAGCTGTACGTTCAACCCGAGCCGCCTCCTTCTTGTAACGCCGGATCATAGGAGGCACAAGCAGATCTTGGCCCCAAAGAATACAAGAGCCGAGCCAGCTGGGCAGTTTATTCCAAGAGACAGCAGCACCACCCTGGGGGATACAATGGCCTCATAGCAGAAAAGGGACAATGGGCATACGCAGGGGCGGGTAGTCGCGGAACTCTTTCAGGTAGCTTCGGTGCTTGCCCTTGGCCCAGATGGTCATCTGTGTGAAGCCCACCAACGAAAAGAGGGCCACTGCAGGGGGAAGAGGAGTCAGCAACCTACTGTGGTGGGCCAGGAGGGAAGGTGGTGGGTGCAGCAAGGAGGGCGGGCTCACCTGGCAGGCACTGTGTCATGATGGCGAAGCCAATCCAAGACCCCACCTGTGGGCAAGAAGGGGCCAGATGTTCTGTTGGCAGCCTGGTGGCTCAGCTGCACTCCATCCTTCTCCCCATTTTTCCACATTGGGCATTGAATCTTAGGGGCTTCACACTGAGCTGTACTGTGAACCCAGTTTCTTACTGAGACAGTCAGTGCTGTTGCCCAGGCTGGACTGAACTTGCAGCTCTGCCTCAACCTCCCAGTGCTGAAATGACAGGCATGTACCCCATGCCAATTCAGCACTTCTCTGTAGGACAGTACTAACCCAACTCCAGTGTAGTGGGCAGCACCAACCCTGAACAGGCAGCTCCCCTCCACCAGGGACCCAGACCAGACCAGGGCAGTGGCCCTTACCTCATAGGTGTAGTTGGGACAGGACACCAGCAGGAAGAGCCACGTGAAGGGGTTCTTAGTGGGGTACGGTATCTTCCTAGTCTTGGACCCTGATAGGCAGGAGAAATGAATGGGATGCAGTCCCTGGCCTAGCCAACCCAACCGCCCTGAGCCTGGCAGGTTACTCACCAGCTGGCCGCAGGTCCCGCAGGGCCATGTGGATGGAGAAATTTCCCAGCTGGCAGATCTGTAGGAGAAGTGGGTCAGCCCAGGACCCCCAGCCACACCCCACCCATTACCCCTGCCTCCTTACCACAAAGATGGCCAGCGCCAGCTTAACCTGCTGAGCTCCATAGGCTGCAGAGGAAGCAGGGAGGGGCCATGAGCCAGAAGAGAGACGGCAGAGGACAAAGGGTGTGGGGGAGGTCAGAGGCACTTACTGGGGGGCGTATAGAGTGGGTGGTTGATGTAATAGGCCATCCATGCAGCAAAGCCCCAGTAGTAAGTGCAGTTCTGAAAGGGAGTGACAGGGAAGGATGTGGGCAGCGCGTAAGGGCATAGGGCTCTGCAGTGGGCGGGGCCTTAGCAGCTGGCTGGAGCTGAGTAGGTGCGGCCTGTGGTGGGTGGGGCCTTGGCAGCTGGTTGGAGCTGAGTGGATGTGGTCTGTGGTGGGCGGAGCTGAGGGTGTGTAGGTGGAGCTCTGGGTGGCCAAGGTCTGCAAGGCTGATAGTGGGACGGGGGTGGGTGTGGCCCCTGGATTGGGGACCAGGGCTCTCACCTTGAAGATGTTGCGCAGTGGCATGGTGCCATGAGAGAAACGGTGCACGAAGAGGGTCTCCAATAGCCGCTTGACATAGTGGAATGAATGGCAGATGCAGGCGAGGCTAAGGGGTGGGGGTCGGCTCAGTCAGTGCAGCAGGAACCCCGCCCTTAGCCCCGCCCCCACTCAGCCGTCCCATACTCACTGCACCACAGTGTGCCGACTGGACGTGAAGTCGTATTTGTGCCCATAGATGAAGGGGACCCGGAAGTAGAAGAGCAGGTAAATGAACAGGGGCCCGGCGTATTCCGTCAGGAAGACCTGGGTCCAGGACACAGTGGTCACCCACCCATGGGGCCACTGCAGTAGAAGCAGAACGGGCTGGGCGGAAAAGGGCTTACCGTCACCCAGCTAATCTGTGCCCCCAGGTCCCGGAAGTAAAGCGTAGCTGTGGTGCCCACAGGCAGCTTCTGCAGAACATCCTCATCCTTCAGGGACTTGCCCTCTGCAGAGTGAGCAGGTTAAATCCCACTGTGTCCCCCACTTGGCACCCACCAGCCCTGGGTGTGGTACTTACTTGGGTCTAGGCGCAGGGACTGGCGGGCCGGGTACCACTGCGGGTCTGCAGGCAGATAGCGGTGTCACCCAGGCCAGCCTCGGCTGCTCCCAAAGGGCCAGAAGGGCAGACATGGTTTCCTCCCAAAACCAAGCCCAGTGGGGGAGGGGAGGCTCTAGTGACCTAAGGGCCAACAGGGATGGGGGAATATGGCAGGCATGCACTCACGGGTCTTGGTGAACAGGTTCTTGATCTCCGCAATGGTGGCCTGGGGCTCTACCTGGTGAGCCAAGGCAGGGAGGTCAGCTCTAGGGGCCAGGACCCAGGGGCCCAGGAATCCAGGGGAGTGGGGCTGAGAGCCAGGCTCCAACGGCATGGTCAAAGGAGGAGCAGCATGGGTCCTGCCAGTATGGGGACAGCTGTGGCCCTGGGACCCCGTGTGGCCAGGAAGCTGGTATCTGACTGCCCAGTGGAAAAAGGAAGACCCTGGTAAGGGGCAGCCCCACCTTCTTAAGACCCTGCAGAATCCACTGAGGCAGCCTTGCCTCATCCCCAAGCAGGCCAGCTACCAGCCACACCAGGCACCACGCTGCCCACTCTACCTTACCTGGGATCAGCACCCCTTGTGTGCCCTCTGAAGGGCAGGGGGTGGGGCACCAAGGGATGGAAGGAATGTGGCCCCAGCCTAGTGCCACAGCAGGATAGTCTTACCTTGTCCAGAAAACACAGCTTCTCCCTTGTCTTCGCATCCAGAATCTCCACCTCGAAGAAGAGAACAGCCTTTTTATGTTTCTTGGCTACCTTGGGGGGTGGGGGCCTGGGGAAGCCATTAAGTCCAGGGCTGAGGCCCTGGCTCGCCTCCCGGGCCACCATGCTCAAGCTGATGTCCATGTCGCCCACCACTGGCCTGCCGCTCCACTCTGCCCACCAAGTGCACCCCGCTGCCGCCGTCACCTCCCACCGCCAACCTCCCCACCCAAGAGCTGCGCCAGTCAGGCAGCGATCAAATTCTGCCACAGTTCTGGAAAGGAGCCCAAGCCTGCCCTGAGCCGCTGGCTTCTGTGCCAGGTGAAATCTGAGTGGCACCAGAACTGCTGCCCAGCTAAATATAAAACCACTCAGACCAAGCCCCCAACAAGCCATACCACCATCCCACAACAGCATGGGGAACAGCAAGGTCCCTATAGCAGGCAAGGGCTCAGACCTGCACCATAGGGTGACAGCCCAGCCTGACCCAGGATATTCCCTGGGCTCTGAGAAACCCCAGCTATTTTGAGAATCCGTGAGAAAGATCATCCATTTCCCTTCTGAGCTGTAAAAGACACTCTGGATTATGTTCTTTATGCATTTGTGTTCCCAGAGAGGTGACAGATTCCCAAGTTACTGGAGCAGACAGCCCCTCTCTGCGTGTAAAAGGGCCAGCAAGCCAGGATTCAGCTAGTGCCCCTCTTTGCCTCCAGCTCCCTCTCCTCTGTCTCTACAAGTTCTCTCCTGGCCCCCAGGCCTTGCTCAAGGCCACTGGCATGGTAGTCTTCCTGCTGGACCAGTCCCAGGCCACACACACATCCAGGCCCTGCCCAAGGCCCATAGGCACACAGTGACAGTGCAGAGGAGCAACACTGGACAAGAGGACAGCAAGCTGGAGAAGCTGCAAAGTGAGGTCGCACAGTGCATTCTCCTGGGTTTTGGTCCATCCTGATGGAGGGCTTTTGCACTTAACCCAGAGAAGCCAGGCCCCAGGGACAGGGCCAGAGAGAAGCAGGAAAGCCTCCTCTCCCTGGGCTGGGTGGGTTCCCTGCCATGCTCATGGGTGTGCAGTAGTGCAAGTGAGCGCATCAGCCTGTGTGCCCAGCCTGGCTCCCCACTGGCCACAGGTCAGAGCACACAGGGCTCTACCCACCTGTGCCGCTGAGGGCGGGGCAGGGCCCAGCACCCTGAGTTCTGGCAGACACTGTCTATGGTGCCTGCATCAGTGCACCTGCTGCCCACACTGGGCCCTGCTGACCCCTATGGACAGCTGCCAAAGAAAGGGGCCTGAAAGGCGAGCAGGCCATGGACCTGAAGTATCACCCCCCCCACCCACTCAGGAGGCCAGAGTGAGGAGGGGTGCAGGGACAGGGTATATTAATAGTTCCTGCACCCCAAGGGGGGCAGTGCCCACGTGCCTGTGAGCCTATGTGGCCCTCAGGAAGGCAGCACAGCGTCCACGGGACAGGAGGTCTCGGAGTTCCTGCTGAACCACTCAAGGGCTTAAAATACAACCAGACAGGCTCTCTGCTGGCCAGATGCTGGGGGAGGGCTGAAACTCTACCCTCTCCTCTGCTGCCCAGCACGAACCCAGCCCTGAGGTGGGGGGGACAGGGCCTGCGTGTTGTCGGGGCTCAGGCAGCTGGGAGGGGAAGCTGGTGGCAGGAGGTAGCCCAGCCACACTCGCAGCAGCAGCCAGCACTCGAGCCAGAGACACAGAGCCTCCTGCACCTGACAAGGTAAGCCTGGGCTGCAGGCAGCACCCAGCGACGCACAGGGTGGGGGCGCTGCAGGCCATGTGGCGACAGGGTCAGCCCTCAGACCCTAGACCCCGAAGCAATCTTCTCTTGGAAGGGCTGAGGGTCCTCAGGTGGGTGCCTGTGATTGTCTGTGCCTCCAAATTATTTCAAAATCTGCTAGTTAGGAGGGGAAAAAAACAGGCTGAGTGAAAGAAGCCAGCCAGACACACAGGGTGACATGTTTATAAGAGGCATCTTCACCTGCCCGTGCAAACGCGGTCAGGCGCAGGATACCGAGGTTCAATCCCCAGCTCCACCTCCCTTACCAGACCCACCCTTAAGGCAGCCTAAGCCAGTCAAAAAAAAAAAAAAATCTTTCTATAAGAGGCATCCCACAGAGGCAGCCTGGGTGGGTGGGGGCCTCAGGCTAGAGGAGGTGCATGTTGATGAGTGCCTGGTCTTAGATGGGGAACTTAGCAGAGGTGGGAAGAGAGCATTGGGGGCACCACAGTGCTGGAAATCTCTCTATGCTGCACACCCTGAAATGGGCAGTTTTCCCTTTTGTCAGTTCCACCTCCACATAAAACCGATGCAAACCCCACCTACTAGGCAAGCGCTCACCACTAAGCTGCATTCAGTCAGCCTCAGAGTCGCCTTCTAAGGGTGGGGGACAAAAGGCCATAAGCACTGATAGAAGGCTCCAGGCCTGGGAGCACCGAGGGGACCTCACCACACTCATTTAGTCCTTGGTCCCTCCTCAGCCCACCCTCTGCTCTGCGTCTGCCCGGACCTTGGGCCAGCCTACAGTGGGGGTCAGGGGCTCCCACGACTTGGTAAGCACAGGGGAGGCCCCCAGAGGAGGCCACACCCTAGGGAGGGCACAGGCGTCACAGTGCCTCTGCACAGGGAGGCAGGGTGGTGTGGGGGGGCTCTGCTTAGGAGCCTCCAAGGGAAGGGACAGATGGCTAACAGATGGACAGAGGAAGCTGCTAAGGGGTCACTGTCCCAGATGCCACAAGGACGCAAACAAGGACCCTGGTGTGGGTTATGACACACGGTTCTGCGGTGACAGTCCACTGGCCCAGGAGGAATTCTCACCCAGAGGCCTGAGATTCTGAGGCCCAGCCAATAAGCACTCCTGCTCTGCCACCATCAGAGTGTGCCAGGGCCAGGGTGCCTCCAGGCCCACCCTGAAGGAGGGCACAGGCCCCAAGCTAAAGGTCCCCAGCCAGTGCTGGGTAGTAAAGACCTGATACAGGTAGGCACAGAGCTGCCGAGGAGGCAAGTTCAGCAGCAAGAGGGCGTCGCGGGGCCTCTGCACAGCCACTCCCCCCTGCCTGCACTCAGCTCCCAGGGTGTGTTTTCAGTGCTGCGCGTCCTCCATCCAGCAGCCACAAACAAGAGTGTGTACTGTCCTGCGCATGGCTGCTCCCAGCACCTGCAAGAGGGCCGGCCAGGGGCAGGGACAGCTGCTCCCTGGGAGGAGGCGATGCAGGCCAGGCCCAGGCACCCTGCCCGCCTGTACCCTCAGCTTTGCCTGGTCCTCCTGTATCCCCCATGGCGCTGCCCAGCCATCAGACCCAGAGTGCTCAAGGCCCCTGGAGGAGCCTCTGCCCAACTGTGCAGATGGACAGGCTGCAGCTCCCAGGGTCCCTCAGTAACCCTCACACGCTGGAGGCCCTTCTCATCCTAAGCACCAGAAGTCAGGCTACAGGAGGTCCTGATCCCCAGGAAAAGGATACAGGCCAAGATTGAGACCCACCTTTTCCACGTTCCCTAGGTGCTGAGGTTTAAAACAAAAAGCAAAACTATTTCCTGGCTACATGGCCCTAGTCAAGTAACCCACCCTCTCTGAGCTTCTACATCCTTATCTGCAAAGTGATAAGCTCCTATCTGCCATCTCACAAAATTACAGGGAAATCAGTGGTAATAACCAAAAATGATACAACAGATTTCCAACCTGAAATTTAAAAAAAAATTTTTTTAATGTATTTGGTACAGGGTCTCACTATGCAGCTCAGACTCATAATGATCCTCCTGTTTTCAGCCTCCCCAGTCCTGGAATACAGAAATGTGCCACCACCCAGGTCTAGCTCAGCACGCCTGCAGGTGGGGCCAGCGTGTCATGTGGTGCCAGGGATCGAACCCCAGTCCATGCACTTGCCAAGCAAGTGCTTAGTCCACTGAGCTATCTTGGCAGCCCCCAACCTAAAATAAATCTTTAAAACTAAAAATCTTAAGAACAAATACTGAGCCACGAGATGGGGGCGAATGCCTGACCCCAGCACCCTGGAGGCTGAGGCCAGAGGGCAGTACGTTCCTAGTAAGAGCAACTTAGCGAGACCTTACCTCAAAATAAAAAGGTGCTGGGATGGAGCTCTGGTGAAGGCCCAGCACCGAAAAGCAAATAGATAAATAAATATGAAGGATCTGGTGCTTGCCGCAGAGAAGGGTACATGCACAGGCTCCCTTCCCCAACGCCTGGCATAGGGGAACGCCACCCAACCAGCACCGCCCCCCCGTGGTCACGCATGGAAGCGCACCCGGAGGCAGAGGTCAAGGATACTGCAGCAGATGTAGGGTCCATAGACAGACAACAGGGTCCCGGTCGCCAAGACAGGGCAGAGAAGCCAGGGCAGACCTCCCAAGAAGGGGGTCAGTGGAAATGGCCTGGGGAAGAATGAACTAGATGGAGGAACAGCAGGTGCAAAGACCTTGGTGCTGCAGCAAGCTCCTGTCCACAAGAGCTAGTGGATAAGGGGAGAGTGGGAAAAATATGACAGGCAGGGAGGTGACAGGGTAGGGCAGGCTGTGCAGGCCTGGTGGAGAACCTTGGGATTTTCAGGGTTTTTTCCCCCAGTACTGAAGATAGAACAAGGGCTTCATTCATGCCACATAAGAGCTGTACCACTCAGCTGCCTCTCTGTCACCTTTTAAATTTTTTCTTTCCCTTTTATTTTGAGGCAGGGTCTCACGGAGTTGCCCAGATTGGGCTCAAAATTGTGCCCTCCTGCCTCAGCCTCCTGAGTAGCTATGATTACAGGTCTGGCTAGGCCTTTGGCTGTTACTGGGGGATGGGAGATGAGGAAGATTACTGAGCAGAGTTGCAGGGCCAGACTCAAGTGGTCACAGAGATGTCAGGCTGTGGGGGTGAAGCTGGCGCTCACCGACAGGTGAAGTGTGTGTTGGGACTGGACAGTGGTGGGTTTGCAGGCAGACCACGATGGTTCAGGTGGGGACAAAGGGGCAGGAGCTGCAGATTTCTGACCTAGCCTCAGTGGAGCCCAGGCTGCAAATGAGCTCATAATACCTGCAAGCTACCTGCTGGGACAGTGCAGGCCTGGCACAGCCAGTTCAGAGACCTCTCAAGTGGCTGCCTATGCCCTTCCAGGGCCCTCTGACTGCAAACGACCCAGGCTTCCCTCGAGGAGTCCTGGTCACGGGGCAATAAAAGGCCTGAGGGTGCCACTCGGGCTTGTGCACCTATCTGGAACTCCTGTGTCCTATGCTGTGGCCACCGATGGTGACCGGGCAACAGTGGCCAGTAGTTGCTATCAGGCCTCTATGCTCTGGCCCACGATGGCCCAAAACAATAGAAGGTGGCAGCAGCCTCGCAGGTACAGAAGCCAGGCTCCAAGGGCAGAGTATGCCCAGGTCACCTGATGGAAAATGCCTGCACTCCAGCGCCCCCCTGTGTAGGTTCAAGGTCAGGCTATCCTTGTGCAGGGCTCTGGGCCTGGTCAGAGCTCGTGCAGAGGCACATAATACTGCCCTCTCAGCCCCCACAGGAACTGGTGTCAGGAAAGGACCTGGCCATAGCCTGCCTCACACAGGGCACCTGGCACAACCCAGCAGTACTTGCACCAGACCTGGTACATAGGAAGGGGCCTGTGGGCACAAACTCAGAGTGGCGAGGGGGCAAAGATGCAAAGCGCTGAAGGCCTTCAGCCTACCAGCACTCACACAGGCACAGGGCTCTCCTTGGGGACACCAGCTGTGCCAGCCTGGGGACTGGCTCACCCTTATCACTAAGGCAGACAGGCGCGTGCACTGGACTCCAGCTCAGCTCTTCGGCTTCCTTTCCCTTTTACTCTCCAGAAATACCAAGTCATCCATGAATGCTAGGGGGCCAGGACACCCGAGAGGACCTTGGGCCTGGCTGCCAGGAAGCCAGCACAGGCTGCACCTGCCCAGCTACAAATACCTCCCCCCCAGTGGCCTCAGCATGCGACCTCACTTCTCCACAGCACTGGAGTGGGAATGCCAGCCTCCCAGAGGAGCTGTAGTGGGAACAGAGTGGTACCCAAGTGGGGCGGGAGGTAGACAGGACAGATGTGGACCAGCCACTGCCTGGACCTCAGCCAGGCTGCTCCTGCTGCTAGATGCTATTAGCTGGGGTCTGGGTACCAGCATCTAATGGCTCTGGGAGCCAGGACCAGGAGGAGCTGGGTGCTGTCCCTGCCTCCAAGGACACTTGTCAGGGCTCTTGCATCAGTCAACAAAAGAAACCACAGAGGACAGGAGAGGGAACACTGGGTGCACACAGCAGGGACTCTGACCAGCAGCTTGCCAGGTGCCTGGCTGTCCTCTCTGCCTGGCTGTCCCCATCCACTCAAACACACCACTACCGAAAATACTCAGTGCTCCCTTCCTACCTGCTTCGTCACTGCCCTGTCACCACTAACAAGCACTGTGTTTCATCCACAAGCTCAGAAAACCAGGCTTGGAAATGAAACCCTGGACCAAGGTGGTCAGCCAAGAAGACCCCTGCTGTCCTGGCCTGTGTGAGCCTGAAGTCCCTGATAGGCAGTGGACAAACCTGCCTATCCTCTGAAGAACAGTCTAAACACTAGGGAAAAAAGAAAATAGGCCCAACCTCTAAGCCCAGTGACTTGGGAGAGTAAAACAGGAGGACTGTTTGAGCCTAGGAGTTCAAGGCCAGGCTGGGAACATAGAGAGACCCATCTCAAAATACCAAACTTCAGGGCCAGGGAGATGGCTCAGTGGAATAAGTGCTTTCCTGGCAAGTGCAAGGGCCTGAGTTCAAATCCCCAGTTCTGCAAAAAAAGCCAAACTTCAAACTAATAAAAATGAGCAAGGAGTATAGCTCAACTGTGACCTCTTGCCTAGTATACACAAGGTCCTGGGTTCCTTTCCCAGCATCAAAAAAAAAAAAAAAAACAGTAATAGGGCTAGGTATGGTGGTGCACCCCTGTAATACTGCTGCTCAGGAAGCTGAGGCAGGAGGATCACTGTGAGTTTGAAGACTGCCTGAGAAAGACCCTCTCTCAAAGAAAAATAAATAGGCCAGGAATATAGCTCAGCGGCATAAGCACCTGCCTGGCAAGTGCAAGGTCCTGAGTTCAATCCCTGGTACCATCAAGGAAAAAAAAAGAAAGAAAAGCCTATATCAAAGAAAAATAAATAAATAAAGCACCTGGATCCATTCAGAAGGTACCCTCCTTGCTCACACCCCAGCTCCAGCACAGCTGACCTGTAAGAGGCACTGTGATTCCAGATGTGCCCAGTGGTGACATGTGCCACCTGCACAGGATCAAGGACATGCTAGGAGCCCGAGGGCCAAACTCTCTCTTTGACACCAGGATCACCACCACCCCAGCCTTGCCTGTAAATCAGGACATACCAGCTGGGTATACCAGCTGGCCAGGTGGCATGCACCTGTCATCCCAGCACTAAGGAGCCGAGGCAGGAGGATCACCATGAACTCAAGGCCAGTCTGGACTATACAACAAGACTGTCTCAAAAGAGAAAAATAAAAAATCAGGCCATACCCAGGTTGGGAGGGCTGTCCCCTGTCACTGCAAAGAGGGTGAATCCAGGCAGTGTAGAGGCACTGTGGAGCAATACTTCAACTTTTGCTGTCACAGGCCAACACCATCCATGGGCCTGGAAAAGTAGGCAGTGTCCCCAGGGCGACAGGAGGTGGGGTCTGGCCAGCCCTCCAGGAGCCTGAGCCCCTGGGCTGGCTACCTGTGAACCAGAGCATTGCTGTGGCGCCACCTCGTGGCACTGGACTCGGCGTGCCTGGGGCAGCACCTCTAGGTCAGGTTCCAGTGCTCCCAGGAAGATGAGCACAAGCTCAGCACACAAAGGGCCTGGTTCCAGCCCAGGGTCATCAAAGCCATCCTGCCATGGGCCCTGCTTTGGTTGGAACCCAAAGTCCTATCACAGCCAACAGCACCCACTCAGAAAGGCCTCAGCCACACCCATGCTACCACCTTCCTCTCCCCTGTGTACCCCCGGCACTGGCAGGCTGCACCCAAGCACTGGGCACCACTGGGTCCCCCTGTGTTGTGAGGCTGGTGCTGCTCACAACGTGTGCGGATGAGAGGCAAGGCCCGGAGAGCACACAGTGTCAGCCCAGGACCTGCCAGCTACTAGCTACCAGGGGGCAGGGCCCCTGTCTGCTGGAGAGAGGCCTGGTGACACACACTTGGTGACACATGCCTGCAATCCCAGCAATGAGGGAGGCTGGGATGGGGGAATTGAGGCCAGCCTCCATCTCTTAGCAAGACTCCTCTTCAAAATAAAAAGGGGCTACAAGACGTGGCTCAGTGCAAAGGCCCTGCATTTAATCCCCAGTAACACACAGAGAGGGAAGCTCACAGCCGGCAGGCAGTCCTCCCCTGGGTGCTCCAGCCAGGACCCTGTCCCTTCCTAGGGCTGCACGTGACTCAGCTTCCAGGCCCCAGACCCCGCTGCCTCTCCATCTCTGGACAGGAAGGCAGTGTCATGCAGGAAGATGGGGAGGGCCCAGGTCTAACAGGGCCAGGTCCTCAGCAGCACAGCAACTGACTTTACTGCTAAGTCCCTTACAAGGAAACTAGGGCTCATTCATTCATGAACACAGGTTAGGCACAGTTAGAGACACTGGGCATTCAGCTGCAGAATGAGACACAAAAATCCTTACTAAGCCAGATACACACCTGTCATCTCAGCTACTCAGGAAGCTGAGGCAGAAGGATCCAAATTCATGGCCAGCCTGGGCAACATAGTGAGACCCTGTCTTAAAATGAAAAAAAGAAACAAAACACCAGGCTGTGGGTTTAGCTCTGTGGCAGAGCACTCACAGAATGCATGTCTTCTATGCCTTGAAATTAAGTTCTGGCCCCCTTTGTAGACATCGCTGTTACAATAGTCATCCTGTCACACAGACCAAACTGACTTTTTTTTTTCAGTACTGAGGATTTAACCAAGAGCTTCACAAATGCTTAGTACCACTGAGCTACAGCCCAGCCCTTGCCCCAGAAATTTTATTAAGACATTTCAGGGCCAGGGGTATGGCTCAGTGGAATAAGTGCTTCACTGCAAGGGCAAGGGCCTGAGTTCAATCCCCAGTTCCGCCAAAAAAAAAAAAAAAAAAGACATTTCAGGGGCTGGGAAGATATCTCAGCAGCCTAACCACCTGCTGGCAAGTGCAAGGACCTGGGTTCAGTCCCCAGTACTGCATGCCATGTAGCAATGCTGGTCACCAAAACCAGGCACAGTAGTACACACCTGTAATCCCAGTGGCTAGGGAGGCTGAGACAGGAGGATCACTGAGTCCAAGCTGCATAGCGAGACCCAGTACCAAATAAATAAAACTTTCTAAAAAAAAATTTTAAGTCTAGCGAGATAGCTCAGTAGAATAAGCACTTGCCTGGCAAGCACAAGGTCCTCAGTTCAATCCCTGGTACCACCAAAAAAAAAAATTTTTTTTTCAAAACATTTAAAGTTTTTAGTGTAGGAGCCAGGGAGATGGCTCAGTGGAATAAGCGCTTCTCTGGCAAGTGCAAGGGCCTGAGTTCAATCCCCAGTTCCACAAAAAAAAAAAAAAAAAAAAAACCACTTCAGCCAGGGCATGGTGGTGCACGCCTGTAATCCCAGCACTCAGGAGGCTGAGGCAGGAGGACTGTTGTGAGTTCAAGACCAGCCTTAGCTACAAAGTAAGCCTAACGACAGCCTGAACTGCATAGTGCGACCCTGTCTCAAAAAAAAAAAAAAAGACAAAAAAAAACATTTCAGTGGCTGAGTGCAGCATGGTGCGTGCCTCTCATCCTAACTACCTGAGAAGCTGAAGCAGAAGGACTGCAATTCAGTGGCCTAAAGGCATGACACATAAAAAGGAAGAATCCCCCAAGATGTACTATTATCACAACTAATAATAAATACTAGCCACAAGCTCTAGGTCACGGGCTGCTGGTGCAGCTCACTGCTGCAACACCTTCCTAGCACCCACCTCAATTCAATCCCCAGCACAGGTAGGAAGGAGGCAGGGAGGGGCTGTGGCACTGTGTTGCACACTCATGAGCCCAGCACAACCGGAGGACAAAGCAGGAGGATTGTGAGTTGGACCCCAGCCTCGGCAATTTTATAAGACAGTGTCTCAGAAATTAGACATAGGCAGCACACACCTATCATCCCCACAAGCTGCAGGCTGAGGCAGGAGGATCACCACAACAAGGTCAAGGCCAGTTTTAATTGCAGAGCAAGACCCTTTCTCAAATTAAGTAAATAAAGAAATAAATAACAAAGTGGGTGGGGACTACGGTACAGCTCAACACAAAGGCCTGCATTCAATCCCTAATATAAAAAAGAATATAATAAAAAAGCAGGGTGCCACTGGTTTATCCAAAGCAGCATAGACACCTTTTTTCCTAATCTACACCCATCTCTGAGATTTTCTTATTGCTAGAATGTAACAAAGTTAGGAAGTGCTAGGTAGGGTCTTGGCATAGTGTCCAGGATGGCCTCAAATTTAGCAATTTGACAGCCTATTCCCCGCATGGCTGGGGATTACAAGCGTCATTGTGCCTGGCCAGTATTTATTCTGCCCTTTCTTGTTTCTTTCTTTTTTTTTTTTTTTTTTTTTTTGAGATAGGGTCTCACTATCTCACTCAGGCTGGCCTTGAACTCACTATGCAGTCCAGGCTGGTCTCAAGCTCATGGTGATCCTCCTGCCTCAGACTCCCAAGTGCTGGGACCATATGCATGTACCACCGTGCCAGACTTTGTTCTTACGTCGGCTATGGAACCCAAGCCCCCACACATGCAAAGCAAGGAGGCAACCACTGGGCCACACTCCCAGCCCTCATTCTTCTCTTTTGTTTGTCTGTTTTTGGTTTTCTGAGACAAGAGTCAATATGTGGCCCAGGCTGCCTTGAACTCAGTGATTCCCCTGCCTCACCCTCCTGAGTGCTGGAAACAGGTGCGCACCACCACATGCAGCCTCTTATTTCAGATGTGACGCTGAGGGGCCAGGCTCACAACAGATGGGCGATGGGAGCTGTGTGAGACTGAAACCCCAAAGCCACAAGTGCTCTCTGAGTTAAATGCCTGGAAAAATCCTGGCACTCACCTATTACCAGAGAGGTCTGGATGCACCCTCTGGCTGATTAGATCAGGTGGCCACACCTGGTATTTCACTAAAAGCGTGACCCCTGAAATTAAAAAGCACATTCACTTTCTCACCACCCTGAAAGTCCCCAAGCGCCAATTAGCATGGTGGACATCACCTGGTTAAAGTGGGCCCAATTCCCAGACGAGCCTCTAATTCACCCAGAGGAGCCAAACTAAGCGTCACCCCTTTTACCACTCTGCCACTAAACCCTCAGTGGCTGCCGTGGCCTCTAGCACAGTGACTCGGATTCTGGGTTCCTTGCAGCCCAAAACTTACAACGCAGAGCCCTGAAACCCCATAGGGCCTCAGCTCACCAAGCAGCTACCACTCCTCATCCACTCAGCAAACATGGCCTGAGCTCCCCAGGGTGCTGGATGTGTGCTAGGCACTAAGCTCAGTTCTGTAGTCCCAACCAGAAAAGCCCTTGAGAACAGCAGAGAGTTGGGCCACGGTGCCATGGAAGGCAAGCCCAAAACGCTGCGCCCCACCCCCAACCTCCCACACTCCCACACTCCTCTAGCTCAAGGCCAAAACATCTATTGTGTAACACTAAGCACTGCAGGGCCTGAAGAAAAGGAACCAAGCCAAAGGAAAGACCTTGCTGGGGCAGAGTAAGTGAGCCGGGTTCCCACAGAAGTGGCAAGGCCCCAGGGCTGTAGCACAAAGCTCAGCAGGTCCAGGGCATCAGGGGCTGAAGTAAACTGGACGTTCGGAAGACCAGCTGGGGAGCAGCTGGAGCTCTGGGTCTCACGCTACAGCAACAAGAAATCACAAGTTGGTCTGGTTTTCAGAAGGACCTTGGTGGTGGCTGAGGGACAGGGAGCTAACTTAGATGTACAGACCACAGGGATTAAGCAGAAAAAAAATATTTGCTCCCAGTGGAGAGGCTTGCCCTTCAGTAGGCCTAGTTTCCCCCAATGATGTAGCCCTCTCCCTTCCATATGTAAATTAGGTGAAGCCAAAATGTAACCTCCTGACCAATCATGTACCTCCAGCCTATATCACCACCATATTATGCAAGGGTGAAACCCTACTGCCTGTAAGCTCTATAAAAACCCTGCTCATTGTCGGAGCAGGCCCTCTCTGCTGAGCCACCGCTGTCAGGCCCACTGACACTTGCCTCCAATCCCCAGGTGCTGGGGATTTTTGGTCTCGGCCTGCTGCTCACTTGCTGTGAGCTGTAGCATTTGCTGGAACAGTGAGCCTCAGAAAGCCCCCGGATGAAGGAACTGGTTCCTGGACCCCAGCACCTCCGCTTTACAACACCGGTGCCAGCAGCACCCAGGATGCACAGTACTCAACACAAAAATCCCAGTGCCAGGGATGCAAGGTGCCAGGCAACACTGGAAAGGAGGGAGTAGCAGTGAAGAGGGGATTCTAGCAGAGCCCCGGAGCAGAAGAGACAACAGCTCAGGGGTTGGGCCCCAGGGGTCCCTGCTGCTCAGCTCCACCCTGTCCTGGCAGACAGGAGAGGAAGGAATGGTGAGGAACAGGAAGTCCCAGGCATCCAAATCCAAGGTACTCCACCACTGAGCTATATCCGCAGCCCTTTTTATTTTTTATTTTTGGACAAAGTCTTGATCTGTATGTAGCACAGGCTGGCCTCAAGCCTGCAGTCCTTCTGCTTCAGCCGCAGGGCGTGCTGTGAGATCGCCGACGTGCCTCCACACCCGGCTGAGTCCAGGAACCCTAACTGGACGCTAGCACCAGGCCTGCTTCCGGGTTCGTGCTGGGTCAGGTTCTGGCTCTGTGCGCACCCACAAATGTGTCTGCGGATCTGCACCTCAGCCTGCACCCAGGGAGGGAGCCCAGAAGCATTCCTGGGATTTGCTGACTGTGCCTAGAGCGACCAACAGAATCTCCATCTGGGGTGCAGCCCGGTGCTGACTGCCTACCTGCTGTGCACAACAACCCAGCTACCATTCCCAGCACTGCAAAAGAAAAAAAAAAGTAGCAAAAGCCAAACCCCAGAGTACCCCCCCAGAGGTACTGCAGCCTCTCCATGGGGCACAGGACCTGCCAGCCCCATGCAAGCCCACTGCACAGCGCAAGGGCGTTTGAGGCTCCTTTCTCCCCCTCTTGCTGTCCCTGTGGGGAGCAGGGCAACAGTGTGGCCAAACACCAAGGCCACCCTGTACTGCATTCTCTGGGTGTCGCCTGTACTGCTGTCCTCATCACTGCTTCTGGAAACATCCTGAGACCTACCAAGGACCAGGGACACCAGGACAGAGTCAGACATGCATATACTCATACGCCCACACATGGCAGATGGTGCCAAAGGCTGGGCAGAAAACATAAATATGCCAGGCACAGTGTGGTCCACTTGTCATCTCGGCACTCCCAGAGGTTGAGGTAGGAAATTGTGAAGTTGGAACCCAGTCTGGGCAACTCAGTGACTTGGTATGACCCTGTCTCAAAATATAAAATTGGGGCCAGGGAAATAGCTCAGTAACACAGTGCCTGCCTGGCAAGTGTAAGGTCCTGAGTTTGACAAAACACATGTGAAACACTTGTGTGTGTGTGTGTATGTGTGTGTGTGTGTATGTGTGTGTGTGTGTGTGTGAAAACTTTAAAAAGACCTGAGGATGCAGCTCAGTATAATGGTCCCGTTACTTGAAAAAGAGAAAGAAAGAGAGAGAAAAGAAAAATGACACTGAAAGCATGAGAGTTAACAAGGTGCTGGGTGCTGCCCGGGCAGGTAAGAGAGTACTCAGAGAAGGGTGAAACAAGAATGACAGGATTCCCAGATGAGAACTGAGCCTGTCTCTTCCAAACCCAGGGGCCTCCTTCCACCTCCAGCCCCAGCCGGGTCCTGGTGGAACGTCCAACAGCAGAGGGGCTCAAACTCCGCTCTGGAGGAGTAGGAGTCACAACGCACACAAGGCAGAGTCTGCAGAGACTCTGGGCTCCATCCCCAGTACCATGTGCACTCACACGCACACGTACACGTGCGCGCACGCGCACACACACACACACAAAACCCCTGGGTGTTCACAGGTTTCACATCTGCAGATCCAACCAACCAGACCAAAAATACATAAAAAAAAAAAAAAAAAACCCTGCTTTTACTGAACCGCTTTGTAGTAATTATTCCCTGAACAACACAGCCTGCCACCTATTTCAAGGTATCTGCTCTGCACAAGCACCACACCTGGTCTCCCACACCAGCCATTTATAACAGGCCCCTCAGCAGCACAGGCATGGGTCCCGGGAGTGTCTGGGCACCCATCACCCACATGCCAAGGGCACACACACTGTTCCACACTCAACAATGGCCACTGTGATTGTCATCCTTCCTAAGAAAGCAGCGTGCCCCCCACACCTCCTACAGGGCTATGCATTCACAGCTCCTTCTCCTCCTGCCCCGGAACTGGCTTCTCCTCACAACAAACCCTGATGCCTGCATCCCCTCTTCCTTCCTGTGGCACAGTCCCTGCACCCTGGAGCCCCAGGAGCTGGCACACAGCTCTCCCTGCATCTCCTGGGTTGCCAGGCAGTAGCCCCAGGCTCTGCTCCCACAAGAGCCTGGTCTGAGCAGAGGCCCAGACAGGACAATGCCCGCCTACCAGCCTGGCACAGCTGCAGAGCCCCTGAAAAGGCCTTTATCCCCAGTGGGACTGGGAAACAGTCATGGCCTTCCCTGACTGGGGAGACAGGGGAGCGATGGCAGAAGTACCTCTCCTCCCCCTTGCTGCTCTTGGAGAGTTAAAACTTTTTAAGTAGAATTACCAGAAAAGGAAACTTTAAGGGTCAGGAATATAGCTCAGTGGCATAAGCATCTGGCTGGCATGAGCAAGGTCCTAAGTTCGATCCCTGGTACCAGAAAAAAAATAAAATTTCAGCACCCAAGATAAAGTTTGAGGTCCCTCTGGTGTACATAGCCCTGTTCAGACAGCCTCATCTCCCATGGGGGACACCTATGGCAGAGCCTGCCTCCAAGCCAGGAGCAGAGCACAGAGTCCCTGCCTTGTTGGGGGATGGCAGGGGGTGACACTTGCCTCCCTGGTACAGGACCTGGCTCTGATCCCCAGTATGCACAAAAACAAAAAAAACAAAAAAAAAA
>PVKA01035524.1:0-22547 GCA_004027165.1 Ctenomys sociabilis
CCTTCCTCCTCTTTTCTCTGCCCTACACCCTTGGGGAACATTCTGCTTTCTCTGCCTGCTTCTGGCCAAAATACCTTGTCTCTATCTTTCAATACCAACCTTTTCCCTTCTCCATAAAACTCTCTAAGTTCCCCTAAGGGCTTAAGCTTCTTAATGACAAATGTCAGAAAGACAAGCAAGCTATTTCTGATTTCATGCCTTCACTTCCTCCCTTCCCTGGGGCAATCAGGTACGGAGTTAACAAGTGGGAGCTGGAGAAGCAAAGCAAGGTGGAGACTTGGGCAGAGGAAAAGAACAGATTAGTATCTTAAAATAAGCCTCTCATTCACCTGGATGAAAAAATACTTAAATGTGTCACCTCTATGGCTACTTCCACTGCAGGAAGATGAAAACTTCCAGTGCAAACTAGCCTATTTCATAAGGTTCCCTGTTGGTTATTGGTTTAACAGTGTTAAATGTGTATCATTATGTTAGAAAATTGTGTTATTCTCCACCAAGCAGAAACAGAGAGAATTTCTAGTGTAAGAAATAATGTGTGAACCAAGTAAAAAATGTGCATAAAATCTTACTAAGAAAAGTTGTAGGTCTATCAGCATTCTGTGCAGTTGTTCTGAGGCAAAAAAGAAAAAAAAAAGTAAAATTTATGGAAACTGCGCTGGCAAACGTTAAGCAAAAAATAATCAGTGAAAAAGAGTAATTAATTCACACATTACATATTCTCCTTTTTTTAAATCCTCTCTACTGGCAATCATGTACTTTTGAGAGGGACATCTGGAAAGTTACATTGGCTTAAAACATTCTCTTTCTAGCAAGCAACTAGCCAGGAAGCTCCATGTTCTACAAGCTGCTGTCAGCCTGCCCTTCCTTCCTACAGCTCCAAATGAAGTCAGCTTGCCTCGCTACCAGACAGTCTAAACAATGGCAGATTGGCTCCACTTGCTGAGAACAGTCTCCAGATGTCCGTGATTCAGGAAAGCTTGGGGCATACATTACTGACAGAAATGAAGCCTCTCCGCAGCCCGTGACCTGGTGGTGGCTGAGCAAGACCACACCTTAGGCAGGCTGGGTGTGTACGGCAGCAGGGAGGGGATGGATTCCAAAGTATCTCCGTGCAAGGTGGAAGACTTGGAGGGCAGATTGTAGGCAGGGCCTAAGGGGCACCTGAACACATGACCTGTAGAGTTGGTTCCCTGCTACCATAGGGCCTGGGGTTCCATGGAATTGCCCCTTTTCAAGGGAGGGAAAAATGCATACTACATTATGAGAAATTTGTCTTGCACACAAATCAAAAAACTTGACTGATGCCATAAAATGAAATAAATGATGACATATTCGGGAATCATATAATCAAAGAGTGGAATCATAGCCAGTATGCATATTGGGGAAGGTGTTTAAAATTATACATCAATTCAGTTCATGATTTAGGGTGATGTATTCAATGTTTGATCTAAGGCGATTTGGTGCTAAGTAATCATGGATCCCATTATGTTCCCCAGGATAGGTGAATGAGCACCAGAAAATACTAATTTGAAAACAACAGGCCACTATGACTCAGTGCACATAACAAAGGCATGTAAATTTAGGTAAGATAATGATGTTGCATAGGTTTCAGGTCTGAATGCTATTGCAAAGGTGACGAGCACTGAAATGAGATCAATTAGTGCGAAATACAGGGCATAGCCTGTAGGAGACATGTTATGAAAGCTGTGATGTGTTTTAGAGGTTTTTATTTTATTTTATTTTGTTCATATTTAAGGCAGGGTCTACAGGGTCTAAGGGTCTCACTAAGCATCCAACTTGTAGTATTTTCCTGTTTACACCCTCCCAAGAGCTGGAATTACAGGTGCACATCACCATGCCCAGTCTCAATCGCCAACTCACTGCACCCTGAGGGCTGGGCTAACATGGCATACCAGAGTTTGAACTCCCAGCCCCTGTGTCTGCCTAACCAGAGACATTAATCTGCTGAGTTATTTGGTAGAGAGTTTTTAATTTTTAAGGCCCTGTGTTTGTCAAACATTATTTCTTTTACATATTTGGTACAGGTGTGCACCACCATGACTACTTGGTTTTAGTAGTCGTCATGGCATGCCTGGGGTTCTGGGGTTGGCATGACATGAGGTAGCGGGGATTGAACCTGGGTCTTTGCACTTGCCAGGTAGGAGCTTAGAATGCCAAGCTACATCCCAGCCCTAACACTAATATTTTTATTTTGACAAATCTTCCCCCCAACCCCCAGGAACCGGGGATTGAACTCAGGCCCTTGCCTTACCAGGCAAGCACTTATTGACAATCTCTTATGAGAAATTGTATTCTGCTTTCAGATGAAGACATTGTACAGTGTCTTTATATATGTATTCCCTGAGTGTTTTTCCTGTACTCAAAAAGCAGTATTAAAAGAGAGACCAACTTGTGTTATTTTATTTAGTGAAATTCTGTATCATTTGTAATTTTTCTGTTTTAATACTATTTTGTAATCTTATTTATTTGTTCAGTGGCCTGTTCAGCCTACCCTGGGGGCAGGGCTGACATGGCATGTGGTGCTGGGGATTGAACCACCTTCCCTTCATGCTTACGTAAGCTTGCAAAGCAGGCACTTTAGACCACCAAGCTATCTTGCCAGCCCTGCAGTCTCTTTTAACAATAATTAAAAAAAAAAATGAGTGAGCCCATCCTAAAATTTCAGTAATACAAGAAGCCACATGACAAAATCTAGTCAGTAATGTCAGGGGATTCCAGGAGGCACATGGAAAATTTATAATTGCTATTCAGTTTCCATGTGAATTTAGAACCATTCTTAAAAAAATCAACTGTTGCTTGAGGAGCTGGGGCATCATTTTTTCTTTATTATTCAGCACAAAGTCTACAGGGTCTCACTGCACAGATCAGACTTTTAATGATCCTCCTATCTACAGCCTCCCAAGTGCTTGGATTACAGGTGTGCACTGCTATGCCCAGACTCAGTCACGGTCTCAGTGCACCTCAGGGGCAGGGCTGGCACAGCATGCCAGGGGGATGGAAACCCCAGCCCCTGTACCTGCTTCCAGGTGCTTTAATCCACTGAGCTATTTGGCCAGCCCTGGAACATCATATTCTAGCTAGATCCTTCCAACAAACAAATATTATTTTCCCAAGATTAAAAAAGGTCACATCAGACTGGGCATGGTGGCATGTACCTATGATCCCAGCGCTTGGGAGGCTGAACACAGGTGGATTACTACACGTCTGATCTACATAGTGAGACCCTGCAGACCCTGTCCTAAATAAAAAAAAAAAATTAAATAAAAAATCACATCATATGCAATTGAATCGTTTCAAAAGAGATTTTTCAGGTTTATTTATTTTTAAAATTACTAGTGGAAAAGGCACTAGATTAAGAGTTAACGAGAAGTCCCAACTCTGATCACCAACTGTGAGAGTGCTAGTATCTCCTTTCCTCCCCTTCCCTCTCCTCTGATCTTTCCTCCCCTATCCTCTTCCCTCTCCCATACCTCTTCTCTTTCTTCTTCTCCCTTCTCCCCTTTCTCTTGTCCCTTCTCTCTTCTCTCCTCTCTTCTCTCTTTCTCTCCTCTTTTATTTCCCACCCTCTACTTTCCTCCCCCTTCCCTCACCTCCCCTCCTGTTCCCTGGATTTGACCATAATAACCATTGTCCTGCTGTAGTTCAGTCCTGAAATGTCCCCAAGAGAACCATATGTCACAGGTCTAGTCCTCACTTAGCCCTCTGTTGGCAGAAACTTTAAGAGGCAGAGCCTAATGGGAGGTTTCTGGTCATTGTTGTGTGTCTTAGTGTAGATTGTGGGACCCCTTTCTCTTTCTGTCTTAGCCATGGAGTGAGGGCTTACTCTACCCACCCTCTAACAATTCTGTACTGCCTGTGGTTGTACAGAAGTAATAAGTGAACCATCCGCAGACTGAAACTTCCAAAACTATGAGCCAAAATAACCCTTTGGTCTTTTAAAACTCACTATCTCAGAATTTTTGTAACAGTAAGAAGACATTGATACACTTTCCCTAGGTGGAATGGCATAGACATGAAAACTCTTCGCAACAGTGGAACATCATATAGGAATGCTAGCAAGCAAGCAAGAAAACACTATGCAAAACAACATGAATAATCATTCATTCATTCATCCAGCCAATAATACATGAACAGCTAAAGCAATGAGGCTCTTGGATAGGTTCTAGGGATCTAAGCACACACAGCATAGAGAACATTTTAACCTTTCTGGACTTCATAGTGTAGTACAGGGGTCAGGCACCAAACAATCACATAGATAAATACATAATTTAAATTGTGATGTTTTTTGTAAGGAAAAATTAAAGACATCAGTGTTTTCTCCAAAGTCAAAATGACCATGGGGGTAAAGGTGTTGAATCAGTTCAGGACTCGAAGCCACCACCACAGTGCACCTACAGACACACCCTCAAAAGACAGATTTTCAGAACTGCTTCAGAACAGGGCAAGAATAATGACATCAAAATACATAGTAGTATTCTGAGAGGTATTTTGGCAATGTGTCTTTTATTGTAATGAATTTTTAAAATTTAAACATTCATCTTTCTTTTCATCAAAATTTATAGTTGGTAGTTATTACACCTGTAGGGTATTTTGTGTATCCTGCATCCTTTAAGCTTCAAAGAAAAGGTAAGTTGGTCAGACTTTAAAATTTTTTAAAGGATTACAGACTAGTGTCTATTCTAAGAAAGATTAAATAAACTCTAATCCAACAGGGGAAAAGTTTAAGATCATTAGACTTGGAAAAGAAGAAAAGAAAGAGTCACTGTCTTGACCTCACATACTTGCTCAAGTGTCATGTGATGAAAAGGATTTTACTATTTAGTGTACACTACAGGGAGTTATTGTGATTAGAATCAAAAGACATCAAAATGTAAGAAACAAATGAGTAAAAATGAAAGGAACATGAATAAACATGTATTTGTCCAGAACTCCTAGATGAACCATCATTTCAAAGATATATAGTTTTTTTTTTTTTTTGGAACATTTAGAGATGATTCAGGTATTTTATAGGACCAATGTAATAGGTAACCCTTAGCGTCTCCTATAGCACTGATGCTTCCTATTGGAAAGTTCCCCTATAAACTGAAGAATTTAAACTAAGACTATTCTCAGGAAAGGAGAAATTTCATTTCCCCCAAATACTAGACTTTAAAAGACTAGAATTATGATCAGGAGCACAATATTTTTAATAATACCAGGAGCAGGGAGTGGTAGAGTTTTTAAACCATAGATAGTTCCCAAAGCCAGCTATTCATGGAGATGTTTTTTATTTACCTTCTGATCATTTATGCCTGTAGCATTGTCCAGTATATGTTTAGAAGAAACAAATAAAGAATGAGAAGAAGCAAAACAAGTTGAAATCTTATCTCAAATGTTCTGCAGCCAACCTGGAAAGGGTTTACTTATAATTTCTGAAGCCAGATGTGGATGATTTGGGAAAGCTCTGGGGCCAGAAAAGATTCTAAAGTTTAAGAGGTTACACAGATAAAAGTAGTAGGGTAAAGGAAGGCATTTTAATGTGAAAAATGCGGAGAGAAACTATCCAGAAGGACAGAACACATGTAAGAAGACACAAAAGTCAATAGTTTGGGGTGGGGGAGTTTTGTGAGTTAGTTTGGTCAGTAGTTAAACTGCAGCTTACCACTGATCCTGCAGGCCAGCCATTCTCAATCTCAAGTTTCTCTTGCTCTTCTAAATTTAAGTACAGTATATTACATGTAAAAATGAGGATTTGTTCTGTGATGCTGTAGAATCTCCCCTCAGGAAGGTGATAACTCAGAATGTGTCAAGCTAGAGTTTGGGATATTACCTTTGTTGGCTCAAGCATGATTGTGTCAAACATGGGCTGCAATGTACACCAGCATAAGAACGCAGACTTAGCATGCATTAGGGTCCATGTCCAATCACTGCACAAATACAGAGATTTTAATGTGATAGGATATAAAATTTGATGGAGATACTATTGGATAAGCATGCTAATGGGATTTAGGACAATAACCTGTGCTAGGGGGAATTCTCACTGAACTTCTACCAATTATAAGAGAGATGGGAGCCATAGATCATATTTGCTTAACAACTCTCTGCCAAGAACTGTAGTAAGCATTTTATCATCAACACAAGGCTCTGAAGTGAGCACCATTCTCACATCACAGAGGAAGAAAAGACTCGATGAAGTTAATTATTTTGCTTATTATGTCACACATGCATTCACTTATGGAGTGAACATACATCAATTAAGCATTCTTGATCTAAGAGGAGATAAGAAATGTGTACCTTTTGCTTTATCTGTCCAGTCTCACGTTATGGAAACAGTACCTCCTTTCTTTTGGATTTTTCCTCCTACAGTTCAGTCTCTGTACGAGTATCATTAAAACTCCCATATTTTCATCTAATATCTATCCTTTTTATTGCAGCAATGGTAAATTGATACTGTATATGGGATTTGGGCTAAGAGTAAGTTCAGAATGAGCTATACCTCTTCTGAGTATCTCCCCAAAAGTCAAAATCATCCTATTAAAGAAATAAATGTATGCTCATATTTATGGCAGCTAAATTCATAGTAGCTAACTTATAGGAGCAGCCTATATGCTCATTAATATATAAACACTCCCTTGTCTCAATTCCGCCTTAAAGAAAACAGAGGGATAAGGAAAACGCGTATTATTCAGTCATAAAGATAATAAATGTGAGTTATAATGCTAACTTAATCAATCAGACCAGAAGGTGAACTATTGCATAGTTTTATATTTGCAAGAAACAGAAACTACAAAGACTTTACACAGCAAAACAAAAGAGAGGTGGTGAGAGACAGAGGTGGGCTTTGTGGAGATGAGAATGGGATGTTGTGATGATGGAAAGGACAGACAGGAGAGAAAGGAAGGGTGAGGGTGAAATGAAAAGAGCACGATATATGTGTGTGTACCAATACCTCAAGATCAGTATAGCCACTGTGCATTACAAACATGCACTAATAATATTAAAAAATTATTTGAATAATGAAAAAATATCATAGATCTGAGAACATTTTCTGCAAAGGGCTAAGTAATAAATATTTTTGTGTTAGGAATATATAGGCTCTATTATATCAGTTAAACTCCACTATTGTGTGCTAGATAAACAACCGCACAGATACTGAGTGGAATGAGCATGTTTATGTTCCAATAAAACTTTATTTACAAAAGAGGCATCAAGCTGAATTTGATTGATGGGTAGCAGGTCCCCAAGCCTGGCTGTTGGGGTCTAGCAGCAAACTGAAGTTAAGAACTGTGCTATGAGGTGATGAATGATTGATATAAGTACACATTGAGTGCTGTGGACACTCAGGAAGCTGTGGGGATGAAGCAAAAATCAGGCCTGCAACAGATGACTCATGAACTGTCTATAAGCACAAAGAAGCATTAATCAGAAAATGAAGGTACGTAGAAAATGTCACCATTTACTAAGCAGTGAGCTTTGGGGCACCCTGGGGTGTGAGGGACCACTGATAGCTCCCCAGTATTGTAGCAAAAGTACAAGAAGATAGAAAACTACAAAATAACAAGAAATATGATAAAGTAGAGAAATGAAAATTAGTGAGACAGTAAGAATTAGACACTAAGAACTCTCAACTTTATACAAAGGCTTTGGGGATAACTGGTATAATTTTAAGTGCAACAGAACAGGGATCATCTCAAAAAAAAATTTTTACCAGCACAGAATATTGTGTTGGGGTAGGGATTCCAGAAAAACAACAGTTCTTAAGCTATAAGTTGATACAGGCCTGAATTTAATCAATGAAGTCAACTTACGCACTAGACTCAGGCGGGCCCCACTTGGAAACATGTTAAGCAGAGCAAACAGAGAGAAGAGTAATTATCTCTAGGGAAGAGGACAGAGATGGTTGAGGTACCCCCAATGTGCATTTCTTGGGAATGGACAACCCTGTTAATGCATGTTGAGTGAGAGGCTTATGGGATGTCAGGTGGAAGAATAAGCACACGGGAGAGAAAACGGAATGATGGGAGATCACCTTTCTAGGCCCATCTTTTATCACATCATCCCTGGGACCTTGGTGCTGTCCATACTGTCATTTCACACATGAAGACTCCAAAGTTAAGGAGAGTCAAAGGGAAATTTTTTCAGTAGTAACCTGGCTGAATTTTTCATCTTCTAACATGAATTATACAATCAGTAATTCCATGAATTCAAGAGCAGAGAACAAGCTCATTTTGAAAGATTGAGGGAGACAAAAATGAGGTCTAAACCCTCAGGGATAAAGACCTTAAAGAAATATAGGCAGTCAAGGCATCGGAGCTACATTCCTGCTCGACAGACAAGATTATCTGAATTCAAGCCTCAACTGTAGCTGCTGTTTTCTTTGAACAGTCTTTTAGCATTTTCTGTGTTCTGTGTCATCATCCACAGAATGAGAAAAATAGCATCTGTTTCCCAGGGTTATATCTAGCAATTAAAAAGACACAAATAAAAATGAGATGATACTCATGGCAAATAGTGGATACTCAAGAAATATGTACAGTTATCATTACTATTCATGTGAAGATGAAACAAAAAATAATGGTTACAAAGTAAAAAGTAGGAAATGGTACCTTTCTGAAAGGAAAGGAAAGGAAAGGAAAGGAAAGGAAAGGAAAGGAAAGGAAAGGAAAGGAAAGGAAAGGAAAGGAAAGGAAAGGAAAGGAAAGGAAAGGAAAGGAAAGGAAAGGAAAGGAAAGGAAAGGAAAAAAAAGGAAAGGAAAGAAACACTTCTGCCAGGCTGGAATGGTGGCACAGGCCTGTAATTCCAGCAATGTGGGAGTCTGAGGTAGGAAGGTGAAAAGGGCAAGTCCAGCCTGAACAACTTTCAACTTACTAAGAAGACACTGTCTCATAATAAAGAAATAAAAAATGAGGTGGAGCGAGATGGCTGAATGCCAAGGCCCTGAGTCTATTCCTAGGACCACATAAAAGAAGAGGATAAGTGACAAGACAAGGGAAGAGGGGCAGGACAGGGGAAGGAAGAAGAGGGGGAGGGGAGAAGAAGGGAGAGAAATAGAAGAGAAAAGGAGAAGGCGCATCCCTCTCATCAAGCCCATTTGCATGCCTTTAGTCCCAACTATTCAGGAAATTGAGACAGAAGAATCGCTAGGGTGAGTCCAGGTTTCCTTTTTTTTTTTCAACTTTTATTCCTTATTAGTACATATTTGTGGTTCATGATGATTGTATTTCTTTTGGGGAGTTAGCATATGTACAAAATAAATCTATTCTTTCTTCATATCCTTCCTTCTTCTTTCTTTCCCCTGCTTCCATTTCTTGGTCTCCCATTCTTCTACAAAGAAGTCTCCCTTTCTTGCTCAATATTTTCTATTATCTATATAATATATTTCAAATGAAAAGAATCCACATGATATTTAAGCTTGTGTGTCTTATTTATTTCACCTAATAATACAGTCTCAATGAACATGTATTTTATTATAAATGACTCAAGTTTATCATTCTTTTTTTTTTTTTTTTTTTTTTTGTCTTTTTCAGACAGGGTCTCACTATGCAGTTCAGGCTGGCCTTAAGCTCACTTTGTAGCTCAGGCTGGTCTCGAACTCACAACAATCCTCCTGCCTCAGCCTCCCGAGTGCTGGGATTACAGGCATGCGCCACCATGCCCGGCTAAGTTTATCATTCTCTATGGTCAAGTAGTACTGCATTATGTGCAAATATCACACTTTCACTATTTGTTCACCTGTTGTTGACATACAGGATGGCTCTCAGATTTAACTATTATCATGTTTGGTTTTTTTATTAATTTTATTGAGAAACAAATAACAATGAGACAGTTTCAAAACCAGTTAATAGGATAGTTTCAATAATTACTACATTGCATATTGTTGTCTACTTGGTGGTTATTCATGGTACAAGATGCAGATATGTTATCTTGTCCAAACACTATTAGTACAAATCTTTCTTCTCACTGAATTAAGAGAAAGTAGCTGTATATCTACCCTAACTATTTTGTATACAGATACAAAATGGTCTTTCATTTGTATCCCCTTTATTGTTTAGTTTTGTGAGAGATGGGTATTCCATTGCCATTCAAATATTGTAGGTACATGAATTCTGCAAAATAATCCAATATAGTCCAGTAGTCCATAATAGCAGTGGGTTATCCATAGGACTGGCAATGCCAGAATTTGTTGACTTGAGCCTTACAACTCAGCATATTAATATGGCTTTAGCTTCTATACTTTGTTTTTATGGTTTTCTGCTGGATGGTTAAGACCAAGATAAAGCAAGACCTATATAACAAGAAATATAACTTTTGTATCTGACAAAATCAGTCAAATCCCCTCAGGATTTAGAAACTACAGTACAGGGTTTCATGTTTTCATTTTAAAGAGAATAAAAAGATAGAGAATTTCCAAACAAGATGATAGAAAATTAACAATGGTTATGATGTTGCCTATAGTTATCCTCAAAGTAGTTGCCCAGATTACAGATATAGGGATGGAAACTTGATGAAATGGTGCAAATCCTATCTGTTCCTTTCCATGAACTAATGGAAATTAGTAGTACAATTACAAGATTTAATTTTCATGAGTTAAATAAACATGAAAATTCATGGATCACTATAAAGTTTTTAGCACTATTAGGAGAAAGAGAAAAAAGAAGAGAAGCGAGGAGAAGAGGGAAGGGAAGGAGAAGGGCAGGGAGGGGAGGGGAAAAGAAGGAAGGGGAGGGGAGGGCAGAGGAGGGGAGTGGAAGGCAGAGGAAGAGAATGAAAGGCAAGGGAATGGAAGAGGGAAAGAAGGAGTGAAGTGGGCAAGTGATAAAGGGAAGTGGGAAAGGCCTCTCCTATGAAGACAGCAATAAAAACGGGCCTTGCACAGATTCGTCTGATAGTCCACTTCCAGTCTTGAGCACAGTCAATAAGAGCAAAGCACCTGGTGATTCTCAAATGCTGGTATGGGAGGGAAGCCAAGTGTAGGCTAAAGGAGAGACCCGGGGGACATGACTTCTTAGCAATGTAGAATTCTTAGGTGTCAGAGATGGGTAATATGGTACGTCAACGGGGAAAGACAAATGGAGAACCAGAGGAAATCATAGAGACTAACATTCCTGAGGAAGAGAGAAGCAGCCACCACTGAGGTGTCCCAGGTTCTAAGCACATTTCAGACAGTCACTTAGTTCCTTTTTCAGGCTAATTGACTTTTGTCTTTGTGTTGAATAATTCCAATCAGAAATAAAGCTTTTAATAATTTTGTGGAAAACATCTAGAGCTTGGGAGGAAATGGGTCTGAAATACAGAGACATCTTTTTTCCTGGTCAGCTGCAGACACAATAAGGAGCATGTGCAGTAGTAACTCTCCTCACAGGTTTCCCACTGTGAAGCAGCAGATGCAATCTGGAATGAAGAACAGGACTGAGAATTTGAGCCTGTACAGAATCTAAAATGTTACTGTATGACAGAAGAGAAGGATCAAACTGTATAACTATAAAAGAATTTGCAGGAAGTTCTGAAGACCAAAAGGAATGTCTAGACCTGTGCAAACACATGCTGCTCCAGCACACACAATCCTTTCCTTGTGACTCGGTGTTGTGGGTGCAGTAGTGAAGAGGATGGGCAGTGCAATGGATCTGAAAACTGCAACAGCCAAGGAAGAGTTGATGTATAGACAAGTAAATGACCATCTTGGCTTGAGACAGGCAGACCTGGAGAACAAAAAAGACCCGTTGGGTGGAAGAAGGTGAAAATAGACAGCCCACGGAATACAGAAGTCATCATAGAATCAATGGAAATGGTAAAACGTAGAGGTCTGAGATCAGCTGTTGAGATCCCGACATTTGTGACTCAAGGAAATAGATAACTCCCTGGTTTCCTAGAGAACTGTGGGGGTTAGGGAAGGAAGGAAAACCACAAGATGAGGTCCAAATCCTCCTACACAATGAGAGAGGTTATAAGGTCTGTGATTGACAATAAGGAGGCTGTGGAGTGTGAGTGGCAAAGATGTTTTGAGAGAAATGAAGAAATAAAAGAAAAATATATTTGGAAAAGGACAAAGTGAAAGCTATGAAAGTCTCACTGCTCCACTTGTAAGATAAGATTTCAGAAATATGTGTAAGATAGGTGAAAAATCTTCCAGACAAGCAGGACTCCTGGGGAAAATATGGTTTCAGTTAGGGAAAAAGATAAGGGAAGAACTCTAGAAAGACACTAAAAATATTGAAGCTTGTTGCCATGGGCAAACAGACTGCATGAGGATGCCAAGGGTTGGAGTAGATGCAGGGGGAAAAAAGGAAGAAAGAATCAAAACACCACAAGGATGTGCCCAGGAAGCTGTACTGAGTAATGGACTCAATCGCCAAGGAGAGCTGGAATCTGAAACCTGGCAGTCAGAGTAGCCTTCAAATTTCCAAGAGAAACTTTGGAATAAAGTTGTTTTGATGTTAGAAAACCACGGTATTCCCTCAGGTTCCAAAACACCATGTTGTAAAAACATGATGCCTCCAAAATAGTCTTCTGCTGGTGTGTAGGGCCAGATTTTCTTTCACCAAAATCTTAGCTCGTGGCAGATGCCACTGTTGATCTATTGATGAATGAGAGAACACGGATCTCTCTTGGTGGCACCAGCTGCTGCCTGAACTGGTCATGCTAATAGAGCAAACTGCTCACATAGCCAACGATACCGACATTGCAACTCTAATCTGATGAACCGTATGTCTGTGCTTTCTGAACCATTCTGCCTTTAAGTAAAGAAAATTGCCGATAACTATTTTAGCTATTTTTAAGCCCATTCTACAGAACAAGTAAATTAATGCTTGCAAAAGCAATAAACTTCAAGTACAGACTTTTATATAAAGAGTACTTACTACTGCTGCCAAATAGTTCATTATGTGACAATTTAAGATGCACACTAGAAGCAAAATATGAAGCGCTATGGGGCAGGGTGCAGACAGAGAGCCAAGATCCATGGAGAGTCATCATTCTCAGAGGAGATTGGAGTGGGTTCCTCAAATGACGTGTTTCATTTTCCCCAGTGATAACATTCCTCCAGATTGTCAGACATGCCCTTGGTGTCTTGATTTTTTCATCAAACCTAAAGGAACCAGCAGCGTTCAGCAAAGAATGGAGAGATCTGTCCAAACTTCATAAAACCACTGAGCCCAGGGGTGTGATGGCAAACCAAGGCCCACAGACCTCACAACCAGTTGTCTTCTCCTGGCAGCGGCACTCCTCTACCTACCCTTCGTCAGGTCCCAGGACCAGACCTCTTTCCCACGCCAGCAATCTCTCGGCTTATTGGGTCTCACCTTCTACAGCTGGATTTTTTTTTATTTGGCTCCTTCTTCTTAGCCATTTCAGACCTTTATTCCGGATTCTTGAATGTGAATATGGCCAGCCCCCCTCCCTGCATCCAGGCCAAGGCACAGAAATATTTAACTATCACAGACCTTGTAGGGATGAGAGAGATAGGTGTCTGTCCTTGGACTTCGCTTGAAGATTCATTGTCAAACTGCCGAGTCTCCTCTACAAGTTTGGGATTCAGAAAAGAAGGACGATACAAGTGCATTTACAAGGAGAGGCTGAAGAAAGATCTCAGCAGGGTGGGAGAGGGAGAGAATTAATTTTTCAAGTACCAATTAAGACAGTCTGGTAGATAGTAGGCACTGCCCTGAGCAGCACAGTCACGTTTCTTTGCATTTTGTGCAGTTGAGCTACTGTGGGACTCTAAATCCAACCCACTTTTCACCAAGCTTTAATCCAGCTACGCAATCTGGCGAGAACAGAGCTGGAAATCCACCCTTCCTGCCACAGAACAGAAACACAAAGAAACCTTTCCCTGGATTTTCAAACCGTGTATTTAATGGTGCGTCTCAATCTCCAGGAGATAGAACCTTCATGAAAGGCTAAATAGGGTGAAAGAAAGCAAGACTGGTTCTCCCTGTTGCCCATTCTCACCCACTGCCCAGCCTGACACCCCCCCCCCTTCCACCCACAGCTCCTCCTACTCCCCAAGGGTGCCATTTTGGAGCCAAAATCCACTTGGTCAGCACACGAGGAGCCTGCCTTCTCTTGCTCCACACACCATGTGACCCTGGAGAACCTCCAGGGCATATTTCATCTGGCATCCACATTGGGAGGTCACAGTGACCCGAAACTTCCTGCATTCTCAGGCCGGCCAGTGCCTGCCAAAGCCAGCTATGGAGAGGAGCGAGCGTGGTGCTTAGGGGAGCTGACCAAGCATGGTGTTGGCTGCCAGCCTGCCTGCCAGCAGACAGTAGCCCTGGTTTTCCACTGCTGGCCATTCATGGGCTTGGCCAGCTTTGTTTCTTTCCTGGGACCAAATCAACAAACAGAGACCAGAGGGCTGCAGAGCTGGCACACAGGGCTGGGCCATTTCAGTTTGCACAACATGAGGGGCAACTCTGCTCACTTGTCCCCAGAGACTTTGACTTCCCACCTGTCCCACCTCCTGCGTGCTGCCATGTGACACTAGTTCAGGACTCATGGGAGTTGCTGAGGTTTTTTTCCCCCTGTGCAGGAAAAGATAATGTTATGAAGATCAGAGACTTTATCTTGAAATTTTTCTCAGGGTCAAAGGCAATGAATGTGAAAATCTAAGGCTGGGAGAATACTATTAGTTTACAGGGTCCTCTTCCATGTGAGACCTAGAATATTTCAGGGCTAGAAATAGTCATAAAGCTTCCAAGTCAGTGGTTAGTTAAAACCTTAGTAATTGGTAAAAGCCAGCATTTCCTCACAGCAGGAAAATAACCATGGACACTTGCAGTCTTACTCACAGCTGTAGGAGTGCAGAGAGTCCTAGAGCCCCCACTTTGGTCTTTCTTATCTGCCATGATTTCTGCAGCTTCCCCCTCAGCCCACTCATTTTGCAGAAGGTGAACAGAGAGCCCACCAGAGGGAAGAATAACTCTACAAGGAACAAGGGTAAATGTGGTCTTGCTTACCCAGATCTCTTGACTCATAACTTTTATAACAGATTATAGGGCCGGCCAGATAGCTCAGCAGGGGGCCAGGGAGATGGCTCAGTGGAATAAGTGCTTCTCTGGCAAGCACAAAGGCCTGAGTTCAATCCCCAGTTCCACCAAAAAAAAGGGGGGGGGGCTGGGGAGATGGCTCAGTGGAATAAGTGCTTCCCTGGCAAGTGCAAGGGCCTGAGTTCAATCCCTGGTTCCGCCAAAAAAAAAAAGAAGTCACACATCAGATAGCTCAGCAGACTAAAGTATCTGCTTAGGCAGAGCACAGCTGCTGGGATTCGATCCCTGATGTGCCATACTGGCCCCACCATGGGTTGCATTGAGACAGCTATTGAGGCTGGGCATGGTGATGCACTATTGTAATCCCAGTGTTTGGGAGGCGGAAAACAGGAGAATCACTACTGTGTAGTGACACCCTGTAGACCCTTACTAAATACATTAAAAAATAAATAAATAACAGATTATGTCATCATGCCTTACCTCTATGAGAATCTTTTTTTTTGTTGTTGTTGTTTTTGAAGAAAGATTTTTTTTTTATTTTTTAAAGAATACAAGAGAGTTTAAAACGAAGCATTCAAAATGATTCAAAATTTCATTAAAAAGTAATAGAAATTTAGCAGTGGTTGCTGTCTTGCATGATATTATCATTCAAATTGTTTAGGCTACCACATGTTAAACATTGTTTAGGCTACCACATGTTGAAACATTGGTTAAAAAGAAGAGTTATAAGAAATTAAAAAAATAAGATCAAAAAGTAAAATGGTCTTCTGAAAGGAGCAGTTAAGGCTCAACTTATATTTTAACCATAGAGTCTCTCATTAAAAAAAAAAAAAAGTTTTCCTTCTTACGTGCTCTTCTCTAGTTTCTCTTTAATACTCCTATTCTTGTTCTTTGTACCTGTTTCCTCTTTCACTTTTTCTCACTACAAACTCTTGTCTTTTTTCTTTCTCTCCTAGGTCCTCAGGTAGCCAATCAATTGATCAGCCTTAGGCCTGTGACTTTCTGATTCGATCCCACACACTGTTTAATCAAAGGATATAACTTCTCCACCAAGGACAGGATGAAACTGCTGGAAGAAGTGACATTGAAAGGAAATGTCCCGTATCTCTCTCCAAAGACTGAGTTTAGGGTTAGTGCAAGTGAGTCATTTTTTCACCATAAAGACTAAAGAAAAGATGACTATGCAAAGAGATTGAAACACAGCATATGATTTTGTAAATTGGTGGCTCTCAAAGCAAGATCCAAGGACCCTGGGTGATTTCTGAGACCTTATCGGGGGTCCACAATATCAGTGTAATGTCACAAAGTGGAAATTATTTTCAAAACAAGCCTAATATATTATTTTCAAAATAAACCTACTATATTACACTGATGTGTAAAAACCACAGCACATAAAATTATTGCAGGATTAGCATGCTCCATGACAGTGTAACGACATTGAGCTGCACTCTTCATTGTCATGAGCAAAAGGATAAAAATGGTAAGGTTTCTCTTTAGAATGCCCTCCATGAATACATTAAGCTTACTATGTATTTTACAGCAGTTAGATCCTGTTCATGGTCCATGACAAAATAGGAAATGTGCATTAGGCACCTCTGTCAGCTGAAAGAGAATAGTTGTCTCAAGCGCTTATACAATTGAGATGTAAACTAATTCAGTCACCTTTTACATGCAACATTATACTTATTTGAAGGAATAGCTGACAAACAACAGCTATTTAAACATGAGGATTTTGAGTGCATTTTCTCAGCAATAAACCAAATTAAGTCTGCCACTTCGAAAGAAAAACCATGATACCACTTGTCAATCATAAGTTCAAATGTATAACAAAAGATTAGAAGGTAAAATAAAAAAAGGTATATCCATCACCGTGGACATAACAGCTACCAGACACAGTGGTACCTCAGATTACAAACTTAATTTGTTTAGAAGTTGAGGGAAGGTGGCTACACTTTTATTAACATCGGGAAGATGACCCTGATCCTGTTACCTGATGTGGAGTTTGTGATCAGAAGCAGAATTTTGATGAATGCTTTTGTTTTTGAAGAGAATTGATTGTAAACAGAAGCATGTGTGAACCAAGGTATTTCTGTGCTTATAACTTTTGTGCTATTAAAATATGTGATAAATTGACCTTTGGAATGAAATGTGCCAACATGTTAAAGATTGGTAGAAGCCAATGAGCCACTATTTTCCAAATATGTCCAATATATAGTGCTACAACACCACGGATGGAAAGAAATATTTAAATTGCAAGATGCACTAGTGTGTCTTAATGTAACTGAGTACACTATGGCTTCGAATTCCACAATGAAAGTAATCCTTAAGGAATTATCACTTGTCAAATTTGGACACAATAGCATAGAAAATATCTACAATTATCTCAAAGCTCTATTAAAATATTACACCCCTATCCAACTACTTATCTTTATTAAACAGAGCTTCCTTGAACTGAACAACATATTATAGCAGTTTGAATATAAAAAGGAGATAAGAAAATAAAGGTATCTACAAAAAAGTAAAATAATACTTTCTCAGTTTTGTACTAGGGCAGCTATGAGTAGACATGTCTCATGTAAGCAAAAGCCTTTTGCTGCCCTTTGTATTTTCAAGCATCCACAAAAATCTGAGGCCAAAATGCTTGGGCCACGCTATAGATTGTTCTAAAGGGAAGAAAAGATCAATCAATGTAGCACTAGTTGAATGTGGAAGAAGGGGAAGTCATGGGGCTAAGCACTATGAGGAACTGAATGCTCACAGAGCTCGTAGTTAGCAGAAGGACAAAAAATGGAGATCACCAATTGCTCTACATGCACAGGAGTGCCACAAAAGAAGAGTCACAGTGCTATTAATGATCTACTCAAGGGACAAGGGACTAGAAACCTCTTCAGAGAGGAGGGAACTCTCAGGAAGCCTGAACAGAGCCTTCAGAAAACAAGACCAAAGCAGAGGCTCCAGAGAGCGGAATAATTTGGTGTCTGCTAAGCAGAAAATATGCAGTGAAGAACAACATTCTTTTGGACACAGCTATGATGTGGTAGGCAAGTTGGTGCTCAATAAATGTTCTTCCAATGAACTCATATTTACTAGAATGTTCTACTGGGTCACGGGTTGATTTAGCTCTGTTATATCCAAGTTTCCATCAGTCTATGTGAGAAAATTATATAAATCAAACCACTAGAAGCCAAAAGAAATGAAATAATTGATGGTAATCCCAAATCATAGAAAGACTTGAGCCATGGCCAAACTTCTTGCCTAGCTTCAAAATGTCTTCACTGAGTAATTGCTCCTGAGGTCAGGCACTGGCTAACACTCCTGCACCCATACTGGAGAACAACCCTGAAGGAATACGGAGGAGTTAGACAGCAGGCTTGCAATCCATCCTTTGAAGGCTATCTGAATATCTCCTCCCCACTAGGAGAAATGGGAATTCAACAATGAAAAGATACTGCCTTTGCCCTGACAGGACCACAAAACCAGTCATGTATGCAGAAGAAGCTCCTCTGGCAGTGATTTAGCAAGCACATTGCTGTCCTACGTGCAGAACACAGAGGAGAGTTTTATCCAAAGTTATTGCAGCTTCCCAGAGGAAACAGAGAAGTTGAGAGTGATGCAAGAGATTGTTAATGAGTGGGGACTGATTAAATGCAAAATGCTAGTTCATGAATTCAAAGATTCTTGAAAGGCAAGGACTCTATCTTACTTGCTTCTGATGACCAGCACTAAACAGACCTTTTTCAATGAAGCCTTTCCATACGTCTCTCATGAGTTAAGGTGCAAACACAAGGAAAAGACATGCTGACAAGGCACTGTTTTCAGTGCGGTGGCCTGAGGCTCCACCCTCTCTCTGTGCCCCATTTGAGATCTTGCCAGATATTGGTACCTAAATGTACCCCTAACAGGCAAACTAGTAGACCAGCAATCAACAGTTAAGGACCTGACTTCAATCCCCAGTACCACATGGCATGCGACCCATGAAACTGGGCTGGGTGGTGCATGCCTCTAATTCCAGCATTGGGGAGGCTGAGACAGAAGGATTACTAAGAGTCCAAGCCCAGCTGCATAATGAGACCTTATACCAAAATGAAAAAAAACTAAGTTGCACCTGATGCCAGTGCAGACGGTGTCTTATAGGTTTTTAAAACAAATGAGAGGGCCAGCAGTATGATTCAGCACTAAACACTTGCTTAGGTAAGCAAAGGGGCTAGGGTCAATCCCTGGTTTCGCATGCCATGCTGGCCCCACCTTCGGGTGCACTGAGCCAGTGATGGAGTCAGGGAGTGGCGGTGAGTGCCTGTAATCCCAGCCCCAGGGAGGCAGAAATCAGAAGGATCACTATGAGTCTGGGCTGCATAGTGAGACCTTGCATAAAAATAAATAAATATTTTAAAAACCCTAAAAAAATAAAAATTAAAAAAAAATGGGGCAGCAGCCAATGAAGATCAAGTCTCTGTTACACCTCCACATGACCTCTGCCTCATTGCCACCTCCCAGCAGAGAGCAGCTTGAAGAATTGCACTGGTATCGAGTCATGAGCCAGACTCTGGTAAGGAAGGCTGCGATCAATACACATAAAAAAGACATATGATGCCCTGGAATGAAGGGAGCATCTGTGATACTGACGCCAATCATTTCTTAAGGCTGGGATTCCTGTTCCTCCAGGAAAGATTTGCGTACTCCTTGCCTCACACAAGATGGGAACAAAGGCTTTGGTAATGAATGATAGCACGGGGATGATCACCCCTGAAAAGCATCATTCATCTGCTCCTCTCACCTCCTTCGTCCACACTGACATTGCCAGATATGCAGCACAAGTATCATCTCTAGAATCACCTACATTTAAGACAGCACTTCATTGGGGAATTGGCTGCGGATCCTAGTGACATTGAGAAAATTATTTATGCCTTTGTGAACTTAGAGCTCTATGGCTCACAGAGCTGTGTTAGAGAAAATGACATAAAGTTAAGGTATAAACAGGAATCTGTGAGGAGATGCAGGATTTCGGTGGGATAAACAGCAAGTCCAACTCCAGGCTCAAAGGCAAACTAGGACTAAAGCTCTGTTTATTGGGGATTTTGGAGCACATGAAGTAGATGCGTTGTGTTCATACACAAATCTTTCAAGGTAGGAATGCAGAGTAAAGAATGAGGAAGGATGGGAAGGGGCAGTTAGACAGCATTTCCAGAAGTATAAAAAAGGACCTACCTTACTACATGATCAAAGTTTTGCATCACCTCCAGCACAGGTCCTATTGAGCACCGCAAGGAGTAGTGATCCTTCGCTCAGCTCACCTTATACCATACCTTAAATTACCCAGCTACTTGTACTATGCTTTGTGGTCCAGTGGTGCCTGGGTTTATGAACTTCATTCATGTCATGATTCTTGGGAAGATGGCCAAGTTCTTGTCTGTCACCTGAAGAAAAATTTTGCCCAATGCTTCTATTCACAAATAGAAGTGTTCCTGAATGGAGATATTACAGGACTCTACTTAGAAAAACATCTGCTTGCTGGACACAGATGGTCGTTAAATGAAAAACTTTCACAGAATTCTCTGTATGTCTTGTGGCTCAAGCCTAGGGTTAGGCTTATGGAAGGAGCACCATCCATTTTCAGAGAGTCATGGGACAAACTGAAAACCGAACAGTTGATTAAAAATAGAAGTATTCTTTTAAAAAGGTGAATGTCTCAAGGCTGCTGTGACCGCATCCGTTCTGTCAGGCTACTTTGTTTTCCAGAGTAATTCTGCCTGATCTTAATTAAAGACAAAGTAGCCCATAGAGATGTAATGAATACTAAAGAAACAGATTTTGATTAAGTACAAGAAATTGAGATTGTTTTTTCTTTTGCAAAACAAATGTCATTAAAAACAGGAGGAAACAGGTTTTCTTAGGGTAAAAGCTTCGAATTTTCAAGAAATTGGAATTAGTGGCCTAAACCCAAGCTACAGATAACTTGACCTGTCTTCTCCTTGTGCATGCAAGCTCAGAAATGAGAGGAAAACATTCTGGAGATGAAAGATCACATTATACTGCAAAAATCAGTTCAAGTACTTTCTGCTTCTTAAATGGCTCTTGTTTGATCCCTAATTAGATAGTTAATCACATTCCTGTAAATCCACAACTAAGAGACACTTTCATTCAGATTACAGAAACAATCTGTACAATACAGAACAAGATGTCTCTCCAATACATTTATGAAAATATGCTTCTTGGGAAGCCAGAATTAATTTTCCCCCGATCGCTTGGGTCAGATCTGTAAGGTCATTCCAGTCAGGACTCTGCATGTTGAAGGCTGCTCAATTAATCTTGTTTGCAGAGATTTGAAAGCATTGATGGAGGTCAAAAAATAAAACCAAGCAAAATACAGTTGAACTCTCCAACCGTATTGAAGGTTAATCGACACTCATTTTTCATTTTCTGCATGGTGTCTTTATTCATTCTTTCTTTGCTAAAGCCTCTTTCTCTCTCTTTTTTTCTTTTTCTTTCCTATCACTCTCTTTTTCTGTCTTTCCCCTATTTCCACTCTCTCATGTGGAATTTGGTTTGGGGGTCTTATCCAACTTGTTGAAATGTTTAGGCTATTTTATCTGAACAAATGTCTATACTATTGCATCCTTCCAGTTCCTTGGGAAATAAACAAACTAGAATACAGCTGAAATAAAAATAAATCGTTTTCATTAATTTCAGAAAATTAAAGGCATTAAAAACATAGAAAGAAAGAGTTGATGCTTTAGATTTTCAAAAAGACTTTGACAAGTTGCATCTATTAAGCCAGTTAGTACATGACTAGCATTCTAGAACAGTGTCTTGTAGGAAGGAAGCATTCAACAATGTTTTTTTTTTTGCTTTGTTTTGTTTTGTTGAGACAGGTTCTTACTGCACAGTTCATGCTGGCTTGGAGTTCACTTTGTGTTCCAGGCTGGTCAGACTTTCAAGGATCCTCCTGCTTCAGCCTCTGCAGTGCTATGACTCCAGGAATGCCCTGCCATGCCTGCCTCAACAATATTAACTTTGTTCTTATCTTTTGGTCAGCAACAGCAGCAGCCTGCTGATCAGCTTTCCGCACTAGATTGTGGTCCTCAGGACAGCTGTGTTGGGTTGCACTAGTGCATGGCAAAGTTAGGTGAGCATAACGTAAAATCCCCACACTTACTTTCAGGGCCCTCTCAGCAGCAGTCCTGTCCCTCACCTAAGGGCACAGAGAGAAACCACCGAGCATTGTGACAATCAAAATTTTAAAAAAATTCTTTCAAGAGCTTCCCATGCGAATATATGTTTGTTCATGAACTCTTTACCTACACCTATGTCTTCAAGAGTTCCTCCTACTTTCTCTTCCAGGAGATTGAGTGTTTCTGTTTTGATGTTTAGAACTTTAATCCATTTTGACTTTAACTTAGTGCATGGTGATAGAGCTGGGTCAAGTTTTAGTTTTCGGCATGTAGAAAGCCATGTTTTCCAGCACCATTTGTTAAAGAGGCTATCTTTCTCCCAGTGAGCTTGTGTAGCCCCTTTGTCGAAGATAAGATGGCTGAGTGTTTTCGTAGATGCCTCTGCATATT
>PVKA01035525.1:0-22546 GCA_004027165.1 Ctenomys sociabilis
GTGGCTCCACAATCTCCTTGCTCAGAAAATTTGGAGCTCACCTGAGTCTCATGATATTGCAGTACAGGTTCTCCTATGTCCTGAGTCTTCGCTGACCTTGAAAGGCTAGGTCCAAAATGTTGGCTGGCCTTGTGGCTCTTCTATTTCTCCAACTCTGACTTGTGATCTTAGGTTGTTAACCATCCAGAAGAAAAGCTGAGTGATACAAGACATACTAATTCCATTTATATAGATTGGTGAGTGCTTTATTACTTATCCCAAATATCATATGAGGTGATTGACAATGAAGATTTCTCCTCTGGTAAAATCTCCAAAAATGGAAAAATTGTTACCTTTGCAATATTTTTCATTGTGTTCAACACAGGTACAATTTTATTCAAATATTTTAGATTCAAGGTTGGAATCATAAGTCTTCATAGATAAAAGAATTGTTTATTTCTAGTGTTCAAATATGTAGAGATTATTGACCCCTTAACAAAATGAAAGTTTTTATGTGAGTGTTGACACTGTGCTCTTAAAGCAAAGAAAAAACTACTAGGCTTTTATTATACATATACCAAATGTACATATGCAATGGAAAGCTGCTTTGAAAAGGTTATGAATTTATTATGTGATATATAATTCCCAATAAAATAAATTAATCAATACATGCTGTATTATGAAGTAAAAGACAGCTTCTTATAGTCTATCATATAAGCTTTACACAAAAATCTTCATAAATAGACTAAAAACTTACATATTATGCTTTGAAAGAATGTTTTTGTTGTTATTAAGATGTAAAGATTTGATTTTTTTGACTTTTCAGATGCAATAATTATATTTAGTATGATTTAGAATGCTGTTTCCTGTCTATTAAAAGACTGAACCTTATAATATACCTCAGTTTCCATATCTATGTCTATCAATTGATTAATAACATTCTAAAATAGCAATGAATTCAGTTAGCTGCATAAGCATTACTATGTTGTAAGATGAGTTAATTTGTAGATAATATCAAATTTACAAATAAATCCCGTGCTGCTGGCGAGAGACCCCGAGAGCAAGACTCAGGCACCCACATGAGTGAGACCCACTACTGTGGCCCCGTGACCCCTGCAACTCCCCAGAGCCCCCGGTCCCAAACCTGCCAAGAGAATGAGCATTTCTGAGACTCTCTCGACCATGATCCAACCCAGCCCCACCTGGTGAGTGTGTGGAGGAACTTCAGGCTTCACCGCACCGCCCGCGAGAATACCAGAGAGCAAACCCCAGGTACCTCCAGGCTCTCACAGAGATCAAATTGGTCAAGCAATGGCTGTGACTCATCCACATGGCTGACACTGACAAAGGATGTACAAAGTGACGTACGAGGTTACAGGATACACCGTGAGGGGAGTTGACTTACCTTATCAGATACATTTTTATTATATAGATTTTGCTTTATTGCAGTCTTAATCATCCATCAGAAAAGTATATAAACAAGGTATATAAAATAAAGCCAAAGTAATATACTGAGTTATAATGGCTCTAGTCAATAACTTCTTTGAATAACCCACTACTATTGTGGACCGTTGGACTATATTAGATTGTTTCGCTGAATTTAAGCACCTATAATTGAATGCCAATAGAATACCCATCTCTGCAGGGCTAAACAAAAAAAGGGGATACAAAGAAAGGACCATTCTATATTTATATATACAGTACAGTTAGGATAAATATGCAGTACTTTCACATAAGTCTATGAGAAGAAATATTTGCACTAATAGTGTTTGGACAGGATATCCTAAATGCTTCTTGTACTATGGATAACCATCAGGAAAATAACAATGTAAAATGTATTAATTATTGAAACTGTACAATAATTCGACTTTTAAAAAAGATAGCTATATAACTAATTCAATGAATAGAGGCATCTTCTCTAATAATGTTTGTGAATAAATGTCTGCACCTTGTACAACAAATAACCATTACGAAAACAATATGCAATGGATTAATTATTGAATCTGTTCTACTAATTTGACTTGAAACTGTCTCATTGCTGTTTGTTCCTCAATAAAATTATGGAAAAAATAAATGGTATAAGATTATTGTGAAATTTGAGAAAAATAAAATATGCTATTAAAGAACTGATTTCTACTGTAAAATTTATTATTAGCATATCATGTGTGTATTTAATTGTTATTCATTGCTGTATATTTTAGAACTTCAAATCTTTGTATTTCATTTGTAAAACAATTTTGAATGTCATTAATAAATATAATTTAACTATTGTTATAATAATTTCATGTAAAGTACTCTTTATATCTTACCTGAATCTTAAATTTACAACTTGCTATAGCTTATAAGATTTTAATTACTTTATTTTATAATATTCGTAAAAACATGTTAGGGGCAATCACAAATAATGTACATTCTTTTGTAGAGGATTCAATTTTAACTATGTTCTGATGAAGGTACACATAAAAATAACATTTTATGGTAAATTTAAAGATATGTAAATTTCTCAACTTGCACATATTCTCATTTTATACTGTTTAAGGGAACACATCGTGGTTTGTGTATGGATGGTTCCTTAAAATGTTATTGTAGAATGGTGGACATTTTGAAGGCAGCTGAATCTACAATCAATGCTGGGATTAAGGGTGGGTATGAGCACTACCCGATCTCAGAACAGAAAGTCTTCTCCCCTGTGTTTTCCCTTGATCGCTTTGCTGAATTCCCCCCATCATGAATGGCTGCTCCTGTGCCAGGCCACTCTCCCTGGAGCCAGCTGACTGTGGAATGAAAGCTCCAGGAACAACGAGTTAAATAAACTTTTCTCACCTAACTTGTGGGTGTTTTGGCATTTTATCTCAGAAACATGAGAAAAGAAGACATTTGACTTTTATATTCTCTTGACATATGTACACATTCACTTCTATAAAATAGCCAAAAAAAAGCCTGGATATCAGTTTTATGATCATTTGTTCATTTACCTAAAAAAGCCAAATACTTAATAGTCACTAAATATTCACAGCATAGTAATCAAGATTTCTTTTTCCATGGTAAAATAAAATCAAACTTCTACACTTATAGCTATGTCAAACCACTGTTCTTGCTGACTATTGTAGGAAGCTGGAGTTTGGCTTGTTAGCACTCTCAAAGGAAAAATGTGATCAATACCTGACAGAGCAGGAGGTACTTTACTGTCATTGAAATGTTGTAATAAAGCACAAAGATAAACACACACACACGCATGTACGCACACACATACACACCAACACTTCAGAGCTAGGTCTTATGTAATAAGCAGTATAATATTTCTTAATAATTTTATTGAGAAACAAATAAAACTGAGACAGTTTCAAAACTGATTAGAGGACAGTTTCAGTAGTGAATATGTTACATGTTATTATCTTAGCGGTTATACACTGCACAAGATGTACAAATGATATCCTGTCCATAAACACTTGAACAAATCTTTCTATTCATTGAAATAAGAGAATGTAGCTCTATGTCTAACCTAACAATTTTGATTATACAGATACAAAATGGTCCCTCATTTCTATCCCCTTTTTTTGATTAGTTTTGTCAGAGAAGAGTATTCCATTGTCATTCAAATACTGTAGCTACTTGAATTTAGCAAAATATTTCAATATAGTCCAGTAGTCTATAATAATAGTGGGTTATCCATAGGACTGGCAGTGTCAGAAGTTGTTGACTTTAGCTTTTTACAGCTCAGCATATTAATATGGCTTTACTTTTTAAATCTCATTTTAATACTTTTCTGCTGGATGGTTAAGACCAAGTTAAAGCAAGATCTATGTAACAAGAAATGTTAACTTTTGTATACAATAATGTCAGTCAAGTCCCCTCAGGAATTATCCTGAAATCCTGTTCCAGAATTTGTAGATCCTGTGTCAGTGTCAGCCATGTATCATGGCCATTGCTTGGCTAATTTGCTCTCTGTGAAAGCCTAAGATAATTTTGTGTTTCCATGTGACTCTGCTTAGGCATATTCTACATCATCAATCACATTCGTCCGTGGCCCCATCATCTCACTGTTCAGAAAATTTGAGACTCAACTGAGTTGCATGATGCTACAGTATAGGTTCTCCTATGTCCTAAATCCTCACTGACCTTCAAAGGCTAGGGCCAAAATGTTGGCTGGCCACAGAGCTCTGCTTTTACTCTAACTTTTGGTGTGCAGACAGATTGTTAACTCTTACAAGTGAAGCTTATTATTACCGTACAACTTACGTAGTTGGGCTTAACCTAATTGTCTGTTTGAACATCAAACATCTTAGGCATAACATGGAACAGGTATTTTCCATCATTTATATGTTAAACTTTAAGTCCCAACAGAATATCAAGAAAAAAAATCAAAACACAAAAAAATTTTCAAAACAAGAATAAACAATTACATATTTTACACAGAAGTTTAGAAACCTGACCATATACAGCTTTCATATACAGCATTAGCAGGAGAGTCCTATGACATTTTTTTCTTGTCTCTTTTTTTCTTTTATTACACTTTTTTTTAAAGAAACATTTACTTGAGACACAGTATGGAAATAATTGGTATGTGATGACAAGCAGTACGTATTTAGAAGACCAGAATGACAGGCATTCTAAGCATGATCCTACTATTATACACTGCTAACTTCAGTGCAGTTGTTTAGTTCACAGGTATGACCATATATAGTTAGTCAGGTTGAGTCTCCATGTGACTCTGCTTAGGCACATTCTACATCATCGATCACATTCCTCCATGGCCCCATCATCTCACTGTTCAGAAAATTTGAGACTCAACTGAGTTACATGATGCTACAGTATAGGTTGACTTCTTTAATTTTGTCTTCTGAGAAGTTTGTTTTCGTCTTGGATGCCCATCTCAGGATTGGGTCTCAATGTACTGCTAGTTTGAAAAACCTGCTGATACTTCTCAGGATGATTGCCTTACACATCTTGTGCATATAAATGTATAGCTTTGCCCCTGTAGTGTTTCCCAGCCTTTTTCCTTACCGTCACATTGTTGTCTTATCCTCATGCTTTCACTTTCCTTTTAATTGTGTTACACCTTTATATTTGAATTTCTTCTTTTGAATTCTTATACTAGGGATGCTACTTGATATTTACACATGTAGGTTTGGTTTACTTAATTCATGAGTATATCTTCAACTGGCATCAACTTAAATATTTAAGTTTCTCATTCTTTATAGCTGAATAATACTCCATTGTATAGAAATTCCACATCATTTTCATCAATTTCTCAAGAGACGGACATCTTGATTGTTTCCAAGATTTGGTTATCACAAACTGTGCAGCTATGAACACAGGAACACATACGTCACTATGATATGATGTTTTCAGTTCCTTTGGGAAAATTATAAGTAGGGGGATAGCTGGCTTGAATTGGATTTCTAGTCCTAGATTCTTAAGGAGATTCCATACTGATTTCCATAATAAGTGCACCAGTCTACATTCCCACCAGTAGTGGAGAAGGGTTCCTTTTTCCACACAACCTCTCCAACATTTGTTGTTTGTTGGTTTGTTAATGATAGCCATTCTCTTGGGTGAGATGATATCTCAGGGTTGTTCTAATTTGCCTTTGATGGATGGCTAATGATGCAGAGCATGTTTTCATATATTTATTCACTTCTTTAATTTTGTCTTCTGAGAAGTTTGTGTTCATCTTGGATGCCCATTTCAGGATTGGGTCTTTAAATTGTAGGGCCCTAATATTTTTTAGTTCTTTATAAATTCCACAGAGCAGATCGTTGAATGGTTATTAGTCAAGGTATTTTTTCCAAATTTGTTGATTGTTTTTCACTTTTCTGGTAATTTTTTTAAGGGCAAGATCTCAGTAAGCAAAGGTCTCAGTTGTTAATTCTTTCAACTATTACCCATGAGATTTTATTTTTGTTCATGAACTCTTTGCCTACCCCTATATCTTCAAGAATTCCTCCTACTTTCCCTTCTAGGAGATTTAGTGATTCTGTTTTCATGTATAGATCTTTAATCCATTTTGACTTTAGCTTAGCGCATGGTGATAGAACTCGGTCAAGTTTTAGTTTTTGGCATATAAAGAACCAGTATTTCCCGCACCATTTTTTAAAGATGCTATCTTTCTTCCAGGGAGCATGTTTGATCCCTTTGTCAAAGGTAAGTGGCTGACTGTCTTCATAGAGGTTTCTGTGTCTTCTAATCTATTCCAATGATCCTAAGATCTATTTTCTTACCAGGACCATAATGATTTTATCAGAGTAGTTTGTAGTATCTTTTCATGTCAGGAATGTATCACCTTCTGTCTTGTCTGCATTGGCCAGGATTGCCTTTGCTATTCTAGGTCTTTTCTGGTTCCAAATAAATTATACTAATGATTTCTCTTGGCCTGAAAGGCATATTAGTGATAGTTTGATAGGGGTTGCATTAAATCTGTTCAGCAATTTTGGGAGCATGACCATCTACACAATAGGTGCTCCTGTGTTTGGTTCATAGATGTTTATGAGTGCTACCTTTTCCTCTTGAATTTTTTCCCTGGCTAGTATATAGTGGGCTTCTTTATGTCATTTGATCCTTCTTGGTTTGAAGTTGAGACTGTCTGAGAACAGAATTCCTACTCTTGCTTTTTTCTGAGGTGCTGGAGCATGTAGTGCTCTTTTCCATCCTTTGACTTTGAGCCTATGAATGTCCTTTTGAGTTAAATGTGTTTCTTGTATACAGCATATTGTTGGATTTTGTTTCCTAATCCACTGTGCTAGTCTATTTTTCTTAATTGGTGAATTGAGTCCGTTTAGATTGACGGTTATAATTGAAATGTGTTGACTTATATTTGTCATGATATTTACCAGGTGTTGTTTATTCATTTGTATCCTGTGTTTAATTGTCTGTCCTCTTTATTGGGTTCATTCTGTTCTCATTTGTGGAGTTCAGGTCATTGTGGTCTCTCTCTAGAACATCTTTCAGCAGCCTGTGAAGGGATGGCTTTGTCACCATGAAATTCTTTATTTCTTTGTTGTGGAAGTATTTCACTTCTCCATCAAACTTGAGAGTCTTCGAGGGTATAATAGCCTGAGCTGGAATTTGTTTTTGTGTAGGACTTGAAGAACTCTGCTCTATCCTCTCCATGGTTTGTGTAGAGAAATTGGCTGTAATTCTGATGGGTTTTCTTCTGAATGTGATCTGCTTCTTCTCTCTAGCAGCTTTCAGAATATTATTTTTCTGTTGGATTTCTGGGATCTTGACTATTATATGTCTCAGTGTGTTTTTACTTGGGTTGAAGTTATTTGGTGTTCTGTATACTTCGGTTTCCTGAGTGCTGGATTGTTTCCTCATATTTGGGAAGTTTTGTGCGATTACTTCTCCCCAGATTCTTTTTATGTCATTTGTATTGACTTTTTCATTCTCATTGATACCAATTAATCTCACATTGTTCATCCTGGAGTCATCTTGCAGATGATGGATTATTTTGTCCTGCATCCTAATTGTTTTTAAGTGATCCTTTCTCACCTTTCCACTAGCTGCACGAGCATCTTCACGATCTCAAACTCTGTCTTCACTTTCACTCAAATGGTTTTGTAGACTCGTGATTAATATTTTTAGTTTGTCTATATCTCTTTGACTCTGCTTCATGCATTCTATTTATTTTCTGTATTGCTCATTCAACGAATCCATCATATTTCGGATCTAATTTTTTTTTATCCATGTTTTCTTTAGAGGTAGTTATTAATTCTTTTTCTGCAGTTTCTTCTAAGTTAGGTTTCCTCTGTATATTTCTGGACCTGTTTCTTTATTTCAGATGCTACGATTTCAAGAATTCTTTTTTACCAAAGAATTGTTTTTTGATTTCAGAAATTATTTCTACTTTGAGTTCCTCATGACCTTTCTGCTGTTGTTTCTTTGCTTCAGACGCTGTGAATTCATGTCTTTCAGCTGGAATAGTGTTCTCTGCCCTGATTCTGAGCACTGGTTTTCCCTCTGATGTTTCTGCATTTAATTCTTTACTTCAGATACTATGTATTCATATATTTCTTTTTTTATTTCAATAATTACTTCTCCTCTGAGTTCCTGTATACCTTTCTGCTGTTGTTCCTTTGCTTCTGCCTCTGTTAATTCACTCATTTCAGCTGAGCTAGTGTCTTCTGAACTTACTGGTGGACTCAAGGCCTGACATTGCATTTTTCTCCTTGTCTTTGTTATTTTTTGTAGTACTGATCTCTGGGGCTTTCACTCCCAGGCTGAGCTGCGCTGGGTCTTGAGTCTTGGGCCACATGGGGTATTTATTGTTATCATTGTGTTTTCCTAATGTGTGGGTTCATAGCTATATTTTTCCCTCTGAGGTCTGCTTTCATCGCATTACATAAATTCCAATCATTTGCGCTTGAATTTTCACAGAATTGTGGATTTTGTTGATTTTCTTATTTCATTTCATGTGACCCATTGCTTGATAAGTAAGATTTTGTTTAATATCCAAGCATTTATGGAGTTTTTCTGTTTTTTTGTCTCATTATTTCCAGTTTCCCAGTACTATAGTCAGATAATAGTCATGGGATAATTTCTGTTTTCTTGTATAAACTTAGATTTTGACCTATGGACCAGTGTGTGGTCTCTTTTAGAAAATGACCCATATGCAGTAGACAAATGTGTATTTCGATGTTGTTATGTGGATTATTCTGTATATGTCCACTAAGTCCATGTGTTCTAAGCTCTGGTTCAGTTCTGCAATTCCTTCACTAATTTTTAGTCTGTTTGACATGTTTTTGGGACACCTTAATCGCATGTTAAGGTGTTCAGTTATGATTGTGGTGTTATATAGTAGATTTTTCATGTCCAGCAAGATATGCCTTGTATAGTTGGGTGCTTCCATGTTTGGTGTGTATACATTTATGATTCTTACCTCTTCCTCTTGAATTGTTTCCTTAATCAGTATGTAGTGGTCATCTTTATTTTGTCTAATTATTCTTGGTTCAAAGTTGAGATTGTCTGAGAACAGGATTGCTACCTTTGCTTCTTCTGAGATGCTGGGGCATATAGTATTGTTTTCCATTCTTTGACTTTCAGCCTATGAATTTATTCATGAGTTAAGTGCATTTCTTTTACAGAAAATATTGTTCAATTTTGTTTCTTAATCCCCTGTGCCAGTCTATTGCTTTTAATTGGTAAATTGAGTCCATTTATATTGATGGTTATAATTGATATGTATTGATTTATCATGGACGTGTTATTTACATGCTGTTGTTTACTCCTTTTTGTCCTGTGTTTAATTGTTTGCCCGATTTAGTGGATTCCTTCTGTTCTTACTCATGGAGTTCTGATCACTTTTTTCCCTCTCTAGAACATCTTTTAGTAGTCTGTGAAGGGTTGGCTTTGTCAGCATGAAATTTTGTAGTTTTTCTTCGTCTTGAAAGTATTTCACTTTTCCATCAAACTTGAAAGAGTGTTTTGAAGAATTTAGTAGTATAGACTGGAATTTGTTGTCATAGAGGACTTCAAGTAATTAAACAGTCTTCTATTAATGAAACTAAATCACTTTTCTTGAGAATTTTATCTCCAATCAGAAGGATAAAATATCACTTTGTATATCTGTTTCCATGTTTAGTTCTACAGTCCATTTTATAAACTAGACATATAAAATATTCCAGGTATTTAGATGAGTGTATGACAGGTTACTTTTACATCTTGCATAATGTTTAAGCTATTTTTAGTCACAGGAAATAAACTCAAGCTGCTAAAATTTTAAGCTTTAGTACATAAATGCTTTATACACATTGGAATGATGATAGTCCTCATTATAATTTTCTCCTTTCTGTTTATTCTCTCTTTTCTTTAATGATTTTCCATGCACCATCAAATGTTTCCATCATACCTAAAAATAATTTGAATTCTCATCAGTGCAACTTTAAATGTTTATGGATGAATGTGTGAAAGAACATATTTCTCAATTATCCATGCATTTTAAATTATATTTAAACTGAGCAAAAAGTGTGGTTCCAGTTACACTCCCTGCATGCCAGTACCCAATCTGATGTGGTAACCAAGGGTGATGATAATCAAAGATGAACAACAGAGAAGAGATAGAATCAAATGTGACTTACAAATAATGTAACCACAGCCATATCAACCACTATCCTCCAAGTCTGTCCCAGGATTAAAAGCCCGTGGAATCTTGAAGAAGCTCGCTACAAAGGTACAATTCAGATCACAGTAGAATGATGGGTCGTCTTTTTTTGAGTTGGACCATACAGTCTTCCCAATGACTGCTAGTCAAAGTACTAACTTGAGGCTTCTATGTCCTCTTTTAAGTCTTTGTGTAGCCACAGAAACCTGACTTGACCAAGGGTAGATCATCTGTGTTGACTCTTCTCCAAAGGCTGTGTATTGAAACTCTGTAAATCACCTGAAAAATAGGGCAAACACAGTGTATTTGTGATACAGTGGTTTACAGGGCCTGCAACTAGTTCTGAGGTTGTGTAAGGCAAACACAAAATTGGATATACACATGATGGAAAAGAAACAGCAACAAAGTTTATTTAAGAAATAGAACATTTGGAGTGAGCAGGCTTATGCTAGGGAAAGGAAAATGACATGAATGCAGCACACATAGAGTGCCGGGATTTAACTTGCACCAGTGTGAGGTAAACTCCCCCTAGGTCTTCTGCAACATGACTGACAGCATGACTGACAAGCTGCAGAGACACGTCAACTTCATCTCTCTTGCATTCTGCTTTCCATAATTCACTCTATTAAAATTGGATGCGTGGAGTGCAGTCTATATCTATGAACTTTCATTGAGCTCCAGGGAAACAAAGGTTAACCCAGGTCAGGAAAGGAGGTCTACTGTGCCTGTGTTTCAGTGTGGAGTTTTGAGAATTATCCAGGGTGCGTCCAGGTCCTTTTTTGTTTTGTATTTCAAATGCCATGTAGTAGGTCCTGGGGCAAGTGTGGACTTGACTAGAAACCACTGTGCACGCCTTTTGCCAAGTGTTGACAATGCTGCAGACATTCTTTGCTACTTTTTTTTTCCTTGTATGTTTATTTTTAAATTCGAATTAAGTGCATTTTTAACTGGAGGTGTCTAGATCTTAAGTAAATGATACTAGATCATAGTTGTGTGACAGCTGACCAGTCTACTTACTGGCTTAATATAGTTCTGTGTGGGGGTGATGAACTTATTGAAGAGCAAAGACTGCTACCAACTTGAAGACTTGCCACCAGGGTGGAACAAAAAATGATAGAAAGATGGAAACCTTGCTGCTTCCTGCCTGTCATGCCTCTCTGCCATGCCTCCATGCCTTGCAGCCTGCTGACAGTGGGGAGAAACTTCTAGAACTGAAGTATACCTTTCCTCACTTAAATTTTAGGGGTCAGGCATTAAACAGTGTCTAAGGCAAAACACTGAATTTTATGGTAAAAACTGAATAACTCATATTTGTAGTGTAACACCTTTTGTGCCATTCTCAGGCAACTGATTAATTGGAAGGTAAGCCCTGTGGCAGATGAAAAGCTATGATGACCGGCCACGTTGGCATGAGGAGTCATGCCTTTAATGTGTTGTGATGCCTTTAAGAGAAATATTGAAAAATAAAATTTTCCAACTGACTCTTTCCTCACACTAATAATGAAAAGCTGGCAGTAACATTTCTGAGAGGAAATGGGAAACTTAATAGTGGATGCTTTCTAGGAAGATTCAAAGTGAAAAAATTAAATGAGAACCTTATGTGTATTAATAGAAAAGACAAGAAAAACGAAGGACAAGATGGCCTGCAATTTTCCTTAGGTATATATATATATATATATATATATATATATATATATATATATCTTCATGCGTTATTATATATTTGATATTTGATTTGGGGCAAATTTTAATGCTTTAGTGAAAATGTGGGTGAGGATAAGAGAAAGGGAGAGACCAGGAGTGGGGTGAAATGCCATCTGTCCCCAGCTCGCAGTGGTGCCAAGCGAAGCGCTGGCATTTCAGCATGTGGTGCACAGACTGTTCTGCATCAACCCACGGGAAACTGTAGAGGTGAAATCTGAAAGTTAGACAAAGGTTTGCCTACTGACAGAAACACAGCAAATGGAAAGCAGTGTGCCTTCAACTGTGGGCGTTTCCATCCTTTGATCTATCTGAAGAATTTCAACAAAAGAAAGGGTCAAATGATGATGGAGAACAAGAATCCAAAAATACCATTTGGAAGCTTGCATGCGGATTCTATCCCTTCATTGAAAATTTGACAGTCACTAAATCATGGTATGAAATTATCTCCTTATTTATAATTTTTAAACATCAGACTCCTTTTCCCTGGAGACTTCCTGACACCAAAGGCAAAAGTCTTTTGCTTTCTAGGGAAAAGAAACATTTATGCAGAATATATTAATACATTATTGAAAAACTTATGTCAAGATGAGAGGGGAAATACATGAATACCCTAAGATATACATTATTAATTTAATTACTTACAAATTTAATTTCATACAACTGTATGCATCTTGAAGACCATTCAATTACAATGATAACTCAAATAGAATATTACAACTTTGAATACTTGAACATGGGCTAAATGTCCTTTTCTGAAATCATCTGTTTCAGCAAGAATTCATAGATCTATTGCTTTTAAGGGCAGAGGTAACTCAGAAATTGTTGACATTCTCACTGTGTGTGAATAGCTGAAATACACGATTCTCAAAACTCTTTTAAAGCCTAAAATATAGTCCTTTCAAATAAAAGAACCTTTGAAGAATGTGGTTATTGTGTGTATATGTAAGAATGTATATTTTTAAAGCACAGTTTATTGCTAAAATTAAAGAAGTATAATTTCTAAATCTGGTGAAAGATCCAAGAGTACTTGTTTAACCTCTTGGTCTATGTATGGGGAAGTTGTGGCTCAAGGTGGGAAAACATTATTTATTTTAGAAACTACTCAGTGCCTAAAATATTTCAGTTGTCAGAGTGAAACATGCTCAATATGCTTTTGTGATTAGATAAATGATATCTTCTTAAAATGTGATGCTAAGAATATTTTGGAGACAATGCATTAATTAAGATGCAGATTGCTTTTTTAATAATAAAAAGAAAATCAAGAAAACTTCCATTGGAATGCCATGTATGAAAACAAAATCATTTGGAGTCAAGCTTTATAGAAGAACGTTTGTATGAAAGCACATTATAGTAAAAAAGATATGATATATTGGCTCGCTTATATTGGCTTAATTGTATGTCCACTTGAAATAGTCAAACCATGTCTACATTGCACATAATCTGTGCTCCACTATGAATATCACATCTTTTGGCAGTGAGATAAAACAGAAAACTTCTTCCTTTAAAGTCTGTTAAGAGGGCCAGTGAGATGACTCAGTGAAATATGTACTTCTCTCGCAAGCACAAGAGTCTGAGTTCAATGCCTAGTTCCTCAAAAAAAAAAAAAAAAAAAAAAAAGATATAAAAAAATAAAGCCTATTAAGAGATTTTAAAATACCTTCATTCTACCATAAGGCCTGCGTGTAAACCAGAAAGGCTTTTTTTTTTCCCCTTGAGCATCTCAAACTTATTCTGTATTTGACTTGATACTTATTTCCTTTGTCTACAGAATCTGAATATTAATATCTCAATATTACTGGATTTTTAAAACCACTCTAGTCTCAACTTCTTAGTCATCTACTAAGTTTGCACTTTGCTTCAATTAAAGACTCTCTGCTTATTTTCATCATATCACATGAATGATCATCTGTAATTAAAATGATAATTTTTCATTAATCTGGTAATTGCATGTTGTTCCAGCAAGGAATATTGGGATTTCTAATCTCACACAAAATCACATTTATGCCTTTAAATAGCCTCCCATCTTCAATATAGTCTGATTGAAAAGCTCTCACTAAATATTAATAAATGATGAAATGGATGATAAAGCTCACTGGTGGAATGCTTGCCTAACACATGCAAGGTTCTTGAGTACCCAGTACTGCAAAGACAAATAAATATTAATAATTGAAACAAAGAAGACATCTAAAAATTCTTGGAACGAAGTTGAACTGACTTGATAAACACATAGACATATTAATTCAGTTCAATTCAACATTTTATACTTTTGGAAATTCTATGATGTATCAGTTATATTTATGAGAGACCAAAGCAGAGAAATATATGAATGAAAGAAATTATTGCAGAGCTATGACTAATGTTAGAATTTGCTGAGAAATATAATGTGCATAGACTTATTACACAAATGCACACAAGTGGTAATAGAAACAATAATTCACCAGAATGGGAAGACAAAATATAATAGTTGAGCTGGACTTGAAAAACATCAGTAGCATTTTGACAGGCAGATAAAATAAAAAGAATGAAAGAAAAGAGCATGATGTACTAGCTTCCTATCTCTATCTTGAAAAATTGCATGTATTTAGCTTCAAAAAAACATATTTATCATCATCTCTAAGCAACTTTTGTAGGTCAGAAATCAAGGTGTCTCATTTGGATCTTTTACCTGGGTCTAAGAAGCTGACATAAACTGGCAGAGGACTTCTGTCTACTGGAACTAGGGAAACATTTGTTCACGTGCTTGTTCAGGTCATTGGTCAAATTTGTTTTCCTGAAGGTAGAGAGGTGAAACCTCAGTTTCTTGCCTTTGGGCAGCCATGATTTCAGTGGGTGCCCCTGAATAGTGGCCTAATTCTATGCCACACTTGCTCTTAGGGTTTGGTTCTAGAAGTCGCTCCAAATCCTCATGCAGTCATGGGGCAGACTTTTAGGGTGTGATTGATTCCTGGTCTAATGCTGGGGTTATGGGGGTGAGTGCTATACCCACACTGGGATGGTAGTCTGCATACAATATCAGGGGCGCAAAGAAATTTCCTCTCATTCCTCTGCTTTTCTCTTATTGCCTTTGTTGTCTTCCACTGCCATAAAGTCCTACCCTTTTGCCATGCTACCACCCTGCCTTGGAGCCAGTGCCTTCTCTAACTGTGAGCTGAATAAATGCTTCCTTCCTTAATTTTGGTTGTCAGGTTTTTATTTCTCAAGAAATGAAAGAAAAATAACCAAAAACACTTGCCGTTGCAGCTTCCTCTGAGCAGTGTGGAGATAATTCTGCCTTCACTCTAGAATCTCTCTGAGTCTCTCAGGTTTAATAGATCAAATAATTAAATTGGACCCAGCCACATAATCCAAAGTAATCAATTCATTTATTTTTCAATTAATAGCATGGACAGAATGAAAACTAAATACATCTGTTAGATTCCTTTTCTTAAGTAACATTAACTTATCCATGAACATATTATGTGTTCCATTTTATTGACTGAAAATCATAGGAGTTAAACTTATGACTACGGGCTAGACAAATAACTCAGTGGCTTAAAGCACCTGTTTAGGCAGACACAAAAGCCATTGTTCTATTCCCAGAGTGCCAGGCCAGCAACAACCCTGGGTTATGCTGAGATGATGATTGAGACTGGGCATGATGGTGCATGCCTTCAATCCAAGCTTTTTTGGGAGGCTGAACACAGGTGGATCAGTATGAGTCCAGTCTATGTAATGAGATCCTGTACAGCCTGCAGACCCTTAATAAATACAAAAAATAATCTGTCTACATAAAAGTCATGTTTTAAAAGCTTCAGATAATTTCCAGATGGCTGGCCATTGGCTATATGTTTATCTTTTCATCTTAGTTATGAATTTGACAGAATAATACTAGGGCATAATGATACCTCATAATTCGTTTCTTAAAAATAATTTTGTGAATTTATAAATAAAAGAAATTACAACATAAGATTTTTTAAAACGTCTTCCAATTCACCACACCAGTTATAGTGTATCACTGGAGCAAAGACAATGTTTCTATTGTTTAAAAAAAAGCTGACTTATTTCACAGTCCATAACCAAATAAAACCTTGGAATTAAATGTATCATTTATCATATTTTATAATGATTATTTTCAGTCTTTTAATTTTTATTTTGGTACAGGATCTCACTTCGCATCTCAGGCTTATAGTGATCCTCGTATCTCAGCCCTCCCCTCAAGCACTTTGATTACAGTTGCGCATCATGACACCTGGTTTTGGTGACCAGCATGGCATGCAGTATTGGGATTTGAACTCGGGTCCTTCTGCTTGCCAGTCTATATTCCCAACAGCAATGGAGAACTGTTCCCTTTTCCCCACATCCTCTCCAACATTTGTTGTTGGTCCATTTCTTAATGATAGCCATTATTTCAGGAGTGAGATGGTATCACACCATTGTTTTTATTTGCATTTCACGGATGGCTAGTGATGTGGAGCATTTTGTCATATATTTATTCACTTCTTAAGTTTCGTCCTTTGAGAAGTGTGTATTCTTCTTAGATGCCCCTTTCAGAATTGGGGTCTTTAAATTTGAGGGCCCTGTTATATCTTAGTTCTTCATATATTCTGGACAGTAGACCTCGGTCTGATTGCTTATTAGTTAGGATATTTTCAATATTTGTGGGTTGTCTTTTAACATTGTTGACAATTTCTTTTGACGTGCAGAAACTCCTCAAGAAGAGTTAATCCCAGTTGTTGATACTTTCAAGCATTTCCCATGTGAGTACATGTTTCTTCATGAACTTTTTGCCTAACCTTATCTCTTCAAGAGTTTCTCCTACTTTCTCTTCCAGAAGATGGAGTGTTTCTATTGTTATGTTTAGATCTTTAATCCAGTTTGACTTTAGCTTAGTGCATGGTGATAGAACTGGGTCAAGTTTTAGTTTTTAGCATGAGAAAGTCAGGTTTACCAGCACCATTTGTTAAAGAGGGTACCTTTCTTTCAGTATGTGTGTTTGGCCCCTTTGTTGAAGATCAGATGGCTGAGTGTGTTTACAGAGACCTCTGCATCATCTAATCTGTTCCATTGATACTCAGGTCTATTTAATTGTCAATACCATGTTGATTTTATCATAGTGGCTTCATATATAATTTCAGTTCAGGAATTGTGATGCCTCCTGCCTTGTCTTTGTTGGCCAAGATTGCCTTTGCTATTCTAGGTTATTTGTGGTTCCAAATAAATTTTAGGAACGATTTTTCTAGGTCTGAGAAGTACGTTGGTGGCAGTTTGATAGGGACTGAATTAAATCTGTACAGGAATTTTGACAGTATGCTCTTCTTCACGATGTTGGTTCTTCCTATCCATATCTTTCCATTTTCTGAAATCCTGTAAAATCTCTATTCTTAGAGTGTTGTAATTTTCCATGAGAAGATCTTTGACTTCCTTCATTAATTGAATTCCAAGGTATTTCATTTTCTGTGGTGTTACTGTAAAAGGTATTGTTTCTATAGTTTCCCGCTCAGTGTGTTTTTTATCTGTGTAAATGAATGCTATTGACTTTTGGGTATGGTAACCTGCTATGCTACAGAATTTCCATATCAATTCTAGTAGCTTCTTGGTGGAATTTTTTGGGTTTTCAAAGTAAAGTATCATGTCATCTAAAAATAGTGATAATTTAGCTTCTTCTTTACCTATTCTTGTTCCTTTGATTTTTCCCTATTTTCTAATGGCTGTTTCTAATGTTTCCAAAACTATATAGAATAGAGGGGTGATACACGACATCCTTGTCTTGTACCTGATATAAGAATAAAAGATTTCAGTTTTTCCCCATTTAGAATTATATTAGCTTTTTGGATTGTCATAGATGACTTTTATAAAATTGAGGTAGAATCCATCTACTTTGATTTTCTGTAGTGTTTTGAACATGATTGAGTGGTGGACTTTGTCACAAGGTTTTTCTGCATCAATTGAGATGTTCACATGGTTTTTAGATTTCAGTCTATTAATATAGTGTATTACATTTATAGATTTTCAAATATTGAACCATCCTTGCATCCCTGGAACCAATCCTACCTGTTCATGTTGTATGATCTTCTTGATGATTTGCTGTATTCTGTTTGCTAGGATTTTGTTGAGTATTTTTCATCTATGTTCATGAGGGAGATTCGCCTGTAGCTTTTTTTTTCTGGTTGTGTATCTCCCTGGTTTTGGAATCAGTATAATACTTGCCTCCAGAAATGATTTTGAGAGGACTACTTCCTTTTCATTTCATTGAAGAGTTTGAGGAGTATAGGGATTATATCTTCTATAAATTTCTTGTAGAATTCAGCTGTGAATTCATCAGGACCTGGAATTATCTTTGCCAGAAGCTTTTTTTTTTTTTTTTACATTTTATATTTTTCGGGCTGTAATTCACTTATTGAAAGTTGTTTTGTCTTCTTGATTCAATTATGGTAATTTGTACCTTGTGAGGAATCTGTCCATTTCTTCTGCATCCTCTATTCTCTGAACACAAAGATTCTCGAGGCAATTTTGGTAATTTGTACCTTGTGAGGAATCTGTCCATTTCTTCTGCATCCTCTATTCTCTGAACACAAAGATTCTCGAGGTAACTGTTGATAATCCTCTGAATTTACACTGGGTGTGTGGTGATTTCAACTTTTTCATTCCTTATGGCTTGTATTTGAATTTTTCTTTCCTTTTATCGATGAGGTTGCTGAGAGGCTTATCAGCTTTATTTACTCTTTCAAAAAAAAAAAAAACAGCATTCCATTGATTTGTGGAGTCTTTGAACTGTTTTCTTCATCTCAATTCAATTAATTTCTGCTATAATCTGTATGATTCCTTCCAGTCTTTGCACCCTGGGTGTGGTTTGTTCTACTTTTTTCTAAACGGCAGAGGTGGAACATTAGAGTGTTTATTTATTCCCGTTCTGTTTTTCTAATGTGTGAGTCCATAGCTATGGTTTTCCCACTAAGAAGTGCTTTCATCACATCCCATAAATTCCAGGCAGTTGTACTTGAATTTTCATTGAATTGTAGATATTCTTGAATTTCTTGTTTAATTTCTTCTGTGACCCATTGATTTCTGAGTAGGGTTTGTTTAATTTCCTTGAATTTAGAGGGCTTTTCTGGTTTCTATTGTCATTTATTTTCAGTTTCATTGCACTGTGGTCAGATAATATGCATGGAATTATTTGTGTTTTCTTGCATACACTTAAGCATGAGCTCTGGACTTGTATGTGGTCTATTTTGGAAAATGACCTGTGTGCAGCTGAAAAAAAGTTTATTCAGCTGTGGTTGGTTGGAACTCTCTGTATATGTCCACCAGGTCCATTTGTTCCAAGCTTTGGTTAATTTCTGCTACTTCCTTGCTATTTTTTTGTCCGGTTAATATATCTTTTTGAGATAAGGGGGTGTTAAGGTCTCCTGGTAAGATTGTGGTCCTAGATATTAGGTTTTTCATGTCCATTTAGATTTGTCTTACATAGTTGGGTGCTCCTGTGTGTGGTGCCTACACAATTATGAATGTTGTGGTGCATAGATAATTATGACTGTTACCTCTTGCTCTTGAGTTTTTCCCTGAACCAATATATATTGGCTTTGTGTCGTTTGATCATTCTTGGTTGGAAGTTGAGACTCTCTGAGAACAGAATTACTACCCGTGGTTTTTTTGTGAGTTACTGAGGCATGTATTATTGTTTTCTATAATTTCATTTTGAGCCTATGAATATCCTTTTGATTTAAGTGTGCTTCTTCTATACAGCATATTGTTGGATTTTGTGTCCTATTCCACTGTGCCAGTCTACTTCTCTTAATTGATGAATTGAGTCCTTTTACATTGATGGTTATAACTGAAATGTGTTGACTTATGATTGTCATGGTATTTACCTGCTGTTGTTTATTCCTTTCTATCTTGTGTTTCATTGTTTTCCCTGTGTAGTGAGTTCTTTCCATTCTTATTCTTGGAGTTCTGGTCATTGTGGTCTCTCTATAGAACATCTTTCAGTAGTCTGTGTAGGTATTTCTTTGTCATCATGAAATTCTTTAGTTTTTCTTTGTCGTGGAAGTATGTCACTTTCCCATCAAACTTGAAAGAGAATCTTGCAGGATATAATAATCTGGGCTGGAATTTGTTTTCATACAGGACTTGAAGAAGTCTGCTCCATCATCTCCTTGCCTTCATGGTTTGTGTAGAGAAGTCAGCTGTAATTCTGATGGGTTTTCCTCTGAATGCGATCTGCTTCTTCTCTCTAGCAGCTTTCAGTATATTATTCTTGTGTGGGATTTCTGGGATCTTGACTATTATATGTCTCAGTGTGTTTTTTCTTGGGTTGAGGTTATTTGGTGCTCTGTTTGCTTCAGTTACCTGAATGTTGCATTGATTCTTCATATTTGAGAATTTTTTTGTGATTACTTCTGCCCATATTCTTTCTGTATCATTTGTATTGACTCCTTCATTTTCATTTATGCAAATTGATCTCATATTGTTTTTCTTGGCTTCATTTTACAGGTGATGGATTATTTTTTCCTGCATCCTCATTGTTTTTAAGAGATCCTTTCTCAGCTCTTCACTAGTTGCACCAGCGTCTTCACAATCTCAAACTCTGTCTTTGCTTTCACTCAAACAGTGTTGTAGACTCGTAATTGACATTTTTAGATCTTCTTTATCTCTTTGACCCTGCTTAATGAGATGTATCTCTATACTGTATTGCTCATCCCAGAAATCTGTTATATTTCTGATCTCCTCTATTTTTTTTTATTATTATTACCAATGTCTTCTTTAGGGTACTTATTCATTCTTTTTCTGCAGTTTCTTCCAAATTGGGCTTGCTCTGTGTATTTCTGGAATTGATCCTCTACTTCAGATGCTGTGATTTCAAAGAATTCCTTTCTTTTATTGCAGCAATTATTTCTGCTTTGAGTTCCTCTTTACCTTTCTGCTGTTGTTTCTTTGTTTTCGACACTGTTATTTCATATGTTTCATCTGGAATACTATTCTTTGCATTTTTTCCGGGTGGGCATTGGGTTTCCCCCATATATTTCTGGATTTGATTCATTACTTCAAATGCTATGTATTCAAATATTCTTTTTTTATTTCAGTCATTAATTCTGGCCTGAGTTCCTCTATACCTTTCTGCTGTTGTTCCTTTTCTTCCATCTCTGTTAATTCATTCATTTCTGCTGAGCTAGTGTCTTCTGCACTTATTGGAGGACTTGAGGCCTGAGATTGAATTTTTCTCCTTGTCTTTGTCATTTTGTATAGCACTGACCTCTGACCTTTGGTGTAGAGATTTCACGCAGCTAGAACCTTAGCACATAATGGATTCAAGTGCCATTATTAAGTTTGAGATTATGTTATCAGGGAGTTATGCCTCCCTGGATCTAACTGTTGTGTTCAGTTCCTTTTTGTTGCAGCTTCTGTGGTTCCCCTCTGTTGGGTCCCTGGTCATGGGAGCACTCGGGCGTGTCAAGCTCTCGCTTACATTCAGTAGGCCAGGCCAGAGTAGATCGAGTGCCAGGAGAGTCACCAGAAGTTCTCACTCCCATGGCGCGCTTCGGGGCAGGAGCTCCCCTAGGAGTTGCCAGACAGGTCTGGCTGGTCTATGGCTATGATGTCTTGGGGCCTTAGGCTCTGGATGGAACAGAGTAGGCAGGGAGAAGCCAAAGGCTCTCCCTCACCACACACTCAGGGAAATTGGTTGCCCAGGGAGTTGGGGAAATTCCCACTCACTCTGCAGACTTTGGGGCAGGGACTCCTGGGAGTTGCTGGTGAGTTGGTCCTGAGCTATCTCAGGCAGGTCTCTCTCTCTCTGTCTCTCTTGTCAGGCTTGGGGGCGGAATCCCGGAAGTTGCTGGAGTTGGCCCAGTGTCTCAGGCTGGTTGCTCTCTCTGAGGGCTTGGCGGTTGGAACAGGGAAGATGCCAGTGTCAGCTGGTGTCTCAGGCAGGTCGCTCTCTCTCCACTAAGTGTATATCTCCAATTCTTTATTTTATTTTATTTCTTAACTTCTATTTTAATGTTTATTTATTTTGTTTTGAGACAGGTTCTTGTTAGTTCACTAAATTTCCCAGGCTGAATTTGAATTTGTAACTTTCCTGTCTCAGCCAATCAGAGTGCTGCACTTAGAGGCATAGGCCAAGAAACCTGGGTTACTTGTACTTTGTAGCTTTCTGAAAATAAATATAAGATTTGGTGAGATAAGAACCTGACCATATGCAAGCTTGATAACAAAGATTTTAAAGAGAAAATCCCAATTAAAAAGAGATGGACTAAGCTATTTTTCAGACTCAATTCTTTTGACTATTTCATTTTTTTTTTCTATATTTTGGATAGGGTCTACAAGGTCTCACTGTAGTGTAAGTACACTATATTCATAAGTTTTTTTTAATTGTTCTTTTAATCTTTTTTTTTTAAAGTAAAACAACTTTATTTTTTAATTAGCAACAGGGTCTCACTACACAGCTCAGTAGATAGGATGCATAGTGATCCTCCTGTTTTCAGCCTCACAATTCCTGGGATTACAGGGGCACACCACCATGCCTAGTCTCAAATTACTGTTTCTGTGAGCCCTGGGGACTGTGCTGGCACATTACACAGGGTATCGAGCCCCTGCTCCTGCGCTCTGCCTTAGCAGGCACCTTAGTCCGTTGAGCTACCAGGCTGGACCTTGACTGACTATTTCTGATGTAATTGGCTCACTTCTAGATGCTTCCACTGAACCTTAAGTGCTGGTATATGGCAGTTTCATGAGGTGACCAGACCACTGGTGTGATCTTGGGTCAGTCCACCCATCTGTGACTGTCTC
>PVKA01035527.1:0-22546 GCA_004027165.1 Ctenomys sociabilis
AGAGGAAAGAGATTGAAGTTCTATAGTGTGCCTGGGGAGAGTCACATGAAGAGAAAACTTTTGCTCAGGCTCTCACAGAGAGCATTCTGGTCAAGCATTGGCCGTGACTCATCCACATGGATGACACAGACAAAGGAACTACAGAATAATGTACAGGACTACAAGATAAACCCTGAGAAGACTTCAATGACCACATAGGAAATATAAAGTTCATGTGTTGGTATATAAGTTTTGATCTACCTAGGTTTTAACCACCCAGCAGAAAAGTATAAAAGTATAAAAATGAAGTATACATCATGAGCCCATAATATTAAGCTGAGCTGTAAATGGATATGGTCGACAATTTCTTTGACTAACTCCCTATGGTTGCAGAATGCTGGACTGTGTTGGATTGTAGGGAGAGAACATGGAGAAGGAAGTGGGAGTGAGAGGAGAGGGATGGGTTAGCAGAAGGAGGAAGGAGGTTTGAAAGGTGCTTGAAGATCATGCCTTGAAATCCGTTCTCTTGATAGATTTTTTTTATTTAAAGTTCTTTGTGACGAAGTTGTTTTAGTCAAAAACAATTGAAATTATGCCAGAAAAAAGTAAATGTAACTTTTAATAGTGGTTAATGATTTGGAGACAGAGAAAAATAAATACCTGAAGACAAAAATGAAGGTAGATGAGAAATTCCAGAGCCAACTGCACGACTGGAGCTGCCGCCTAGTTTCAGGGCGGAGCAAGACACCGTACCAGGTGGGTTTGCCAGGGGTGCCTCCACCGACTCCCGGGCAAGAGCAGAAGGCCCTAGAAGGCGGGCAAAGCCAGCGGGGAGGGCACTCCCTGGTCCACTGGAACCATCAATCCTGCCACCTCCCCTCTCCCAGAAAGAGCACAGCAGCCAGGAATCTCATGGAGCGGGGCTAGCTTACTTCCTTTGTGAAAGACACACATGCGAACAGTAAAGGCCCTCCTCCTCATGCCTGTCACTTTGAAAAGTATTTTATTAAAAGAAACAAAACATATTTGCAAAGGCCTACAACTAAACTCTTACTCAGTGGTGGAATAGGGAACATTTTCCCTTAGGTTGGGAGTAAGACAACGATGTCTCTTACCAGCATTCTGTTCATCCCTGCAGGGTCTAACTCGAATAAGCATGTAGGAGAAAGAAGCTGCACAAAGACCGGAAAATTTGTGAAACACTTTTTTAACCAATAGTTAATATTCATAGAGCTTAAAACATTGCAACAGGTTTCCAACAAATGAATTTAGCAAGCTTGCTGGTTACAAATGTAAAATCAATTTTATTCCTTATATCATAAATAAATAGCGGAAAACACAATTTAAGAATTATAGCATATGTAATAGGAAAACTATCACATAGTAGTGAATAAATTCTAATGAAAGATCTAAAAATACCTTTTATACTGACACTCATCAAATAGTGATGAGAGATAATAAAGGCCTAATAGAGAAAGATTACAGGTGTACAAGCTGAGAGAATAAGTATATAATAATGTAAATTATCTCTAAATTTCTATACATAGAAAAGAAATTAACTCAATTAAAATCCCTTGAGATGTCTTGAGTATAGAAATTAACAGATGGGGTTAGGAAAATAGCTAAAGTAGACCATTTCCCAGCATAAATTCAGGTCATGGGTTTGATCTCCAGCAAAGGGAAAAAAAAGCAAAGGAATGGACCAACTGCGAGATCTATCCAGAAATGTGAGATCTATAGGGAAGTGGAATATATATATATATATATATATATATATATATATATATATATATATCTTGAACTGTGGCAAAATTTCAACATTCCTTTTAGTGAACAATGTTAGAATAATTGGACATCTGTATTTAAAAAGATATTTAATTCTTACACCTTATACCATGCATAAAAATTTGAGACAGCTTACAGACTATAAGCAAACAATAAGAAAATGAACTCGTAGGGATAAAATGTAGAGGAACTTATTCACATTGAGGTAGAGATAACATTTTTTATACAGCATATAAAAGGCACAGCCATAAAAATAATGTTTAGTATTCATTGAAATTAATGAGTTCTATTTATTGCAATGTTCATTACAACAAAAACGAAGAGAAAAGCTGAGGGTTGGGATGACTTTTCCTATATGATGAAGAATTGATATACTCAATATATAAAAATTCCTGTAAAGCAAATGAGAAAGACAAGTTGTTCTAATTTGGACCAGCCATTGTCCAATAAGCTAATGATTAGGGCTTCCAAAAAGATACTACTTATAAGTCCAGTAATTTAATGAGACCCTGATAGTATCATTAGTCATTAGAAAAATACAAATTAAGGCCACAGTGTTATATGGCTAAACACCCACCAAATTGCTTAATGGTTTCCAGTACTAAGCCTTTGCTGGGAAGGAGCTGAGGCAACTGTGTGTCTCACGTCTTGCTGGAGGAAATGAAAGTGGTCTGATAGCCTTGGAAAAGTGTTAGACAGCATCAACTAAGCCAAAAATGTTCATGTCTTATGATACAACAATTCTGTACCTAGGCATATTTCTAGGAGAAATCAGGTAATACAACCACAAAAAAAAAAAAAAAAAAAAAAAAAAAAAAAAAAAAAAAAAAAAAAAAAAAAAAAAAAAAAAAAAAAAAAAAAAAAAAATGGGTAGCAAACCACCTTATTCACAATAGTCCCAGAAAAAAAACTCAAATTTCCATCTAAAGAAGACTGGATAATGAAACAGTGATGTAGTCAGCCATACTGGTCAACAACAAAGGAAGAGAATCAGACTGGGAGTTTGTACTCCGGTGCGCCGAGCCGGCCCCGCCCCGGACACCCTGAGACCACCACTAAGACTGGGAGAGGTGGCGCGTGCTTGTAATCCCAGCACTGAGAGTCTGATCTATTCACAGTGAGACCCTGTGGACCTAGTCCTAAATACAAAAAAAAAAAAAAAGAAAGGAAGAGAAAAAAGCTACAACACGTTAATTACACACAGTACGAGGCACAAATCTCAGAAACAATTGGTTAATCTAAGGAAACTGGACAAAGTAGTACATCCCATCTGATGAATGGAATGCACGTATGATTTCACTGATTATAATATTTAGAACAGGCAAAATTAATCAATGTTCAAAGAGGTCAGACCAGAATTTATTCTGAGGTAATAAATACTATCTGGGAAGGGCTAACATAGAAACTTCTGGAACAATGGAGATGTTTTCAAGTCTGCTCTCAGCGATGATTTCTCAGGTACAAGCATCCATTAAGAACTCATTAGGAGGCTCAAAAAGGATTTAGGCATTTTTACCTCAATGAAAACACTAAATTAAATTCTAAAATGCTTTTTGAAGGTCAAAAAAAAAAATACATTGTTAAGTATTTCCCAACTTCTGATAGCTCTTTAATGTGTATCTTGTTTCCTAAAAATACACACTTTTACCTTTTTCCCCCTCTGTGTATGTTTATCTACCACATTCCGTTACACCCAAGTCTCTGTCAACTGTAAAATGCATCATTACTTTCTATCTTGGAAAAAAAAGCACTACTGTCAATTAACAGCACATCACACATTAAAAGATATACATGCTGATTACTCAGAAAAATAAAAACGTGAAAAAATATATTTTAAACTTGATGAGGTAGATAGGTAGATAAAATATATCTACTATACATTTACACATAGATATATAAAACACATAACGCATTTTATTTTATCAAAACTGCAATCATGTTATATTATAGCATATCACACCGTATCATATTATAGTACATTTAGTGCATGGCTTTATTTCCTTAATGATATAGCAAAAAAAATTTCATAAAGTCAATATCTATAGATCTCCCTTTGAGAGTGCTGTTCTTTCTCTTGTAAATGACTATGATATTTTTTTAATCTGGATAATTTTTGAAACAATGTTCCACTGATGAATGAGACGATTGTTTTTAATGTTTCACTATTTCAACCATACTGCCACCAACACTTCTGAATGGAAGGTTTTCTGCACCTAAAATGCAGTGAGAATATTTTCAGTTAGGTTTCTGGAAGTGAAATTTTGCACCTGTGGAAATAGATATTAAAAATTGCAAGAGCTGTCATGAATTATCCTCCACATATTCTCAACAAATTCTCTACCCACACAAAACCATACAGTGGGGTCCCTTTCCCAAAGCTTCACCAGCCGACAAGGTGAAGATAATTTACACTAGTAGGACCAGCCCTAGAAAACAATCACTTTAATTAGAAGTGCAAGCTACTAACTATACCATAAAGACCTCTGCCTTGAAACATGCTTAGGCTCAATTACATGTCATACAGGAATCCACTGCCCAAGGAACTTGCTCCATCTGCAGCCTTTGCTGCTGTAAATGGGCCCAGGTGAGCTCTTAGGCATGGGAGCACCATTCTGGATTCGAGTCATCTCCACCTGGTAGTCCGTAGTAGCAGTGGGTTATCTGTAGGACTGGCAATGTCAGAAGTTATTGACTTGAGACTTTTATTGGATTATTTTGCTGAATTCATGCACCTACAATATTTAAATGGCAATGGAATACTCATCTCTGACAAAACTAAACAAAAAAGAGGATACAAATGAAGGACCATTTTGTATCTGTATATACAAAATAGGATAGATATACAGCTACTTTCTCTTAATGCAATGAGAAGAACGATTTGTACTAATAGTGTTTGGACAGAATATCATGTCTTCATCTTGTACTATGAAAAACCACTATGAAGACAACAATATGCAATGCACTAATTATTGTAACTGTCCTACTAACCTGTTTTGAAACTGTCTCTGCTATTTGTTTCTTAATAAAATTAATTAAAAAGAAAACACAAGTCATCTCCTCACAGTGCTCAGAGGATTTGGCTAGGGACATGTGACCTCTAAACCCTACTGAAAGCCCAGGTGCTTTAAATCTGCCAGCATGGCTCTGAAGGGAAGACAGCAAGTGAATTCACATCTCCATGTGTATTTGTGTCTCTGCTGATCTCCCCATCCTGGAACACCCTTGCATTTCTTGGCATATTGTTGCTACATTTCTCTGCATATCTAAAATCTGGCTGTTTCCTGAGACGTCATTTCTCCTGTAGCCTTTTCAGATGGAAAGCATTTTGCTGCCTCTGTTTTTTAGACAGGATCCCACTAAGTACTTCAGGCTGGCCTTGAACTTGCAGCAAACCTCCTACATCAGCCTCCCGAACACTGAGATTACAGGAACGTGTAGCCATATCCAGCTTTGTATTTTTGTTTTTTGAGACAAGGTCATGCTATGTTGTCCAGGCTAAGATTGAGTGCATCATGTAGCCCAGACTAGCCTCAGATTCATGGTGGTCCTCCTGCCTCAGTCTCCCCAGTGCTGAAATTAGCAGGCATACCACCAAATGCATCACATAAGTGTGTTTTTCCCCACTGCTGGGCATGGACCCAGGGCCTCCTCATGCTACGCAAGTGCTCAGCCTGGTGCCACCTCCAGCCTCAAATTTTTCCACTGAATAAGGCCACTTCTTGCTTGCAAGGGGAAGCTAGAATGTATGTTACCTCAGCGTGGGGTGATCACACATTTGTAATATCAGCACCTCTGGATTTAATCCCCAGGAGTGCAAAAAAGAAAAATATATATATATACATATATATATATATATTTAAAAAAAAAAATATATATATATATATATATATATATATATATATATATATATATATATATATATATATATCAAATATAGAAACTTGAGGACTTTCACAAACTAAAATCACCCAAAATAACCACAAAGAACAGGTCCAGACCTGAGACACAGCCCTGGGAGGTAAGCTCCAGCCAGGCCATGGTGAGTGCCGTCCTGGCACCTGGCATCTTTCTTTCTCTCCTTCTTTCCTGACCTGGTTTCCCCTTAACCTCAGCTTATATCATCAACATTTCTAATCTTCCTTTCTTTTTTCTTTCTTTCTTTCTTCCTTCCTTGCTTCCTTCTAATTGAACCATGCAGTAAGTATGGTCTCTTTTCTTTATTCCGCCTCTTCCTCCTCCTCCTCTCTTCTTTTCCTTCCCCTTTTTCTTCCCCTTCTTCTTCTTCTTCCCCTTCTCCTTCTTCTTCTTTCTCTCTCTCACTGGATATTTCACCCAAGATCTTCACACTGACCTATACCCTCAACCGTTTTTATTTTGAGACAGAGTCTCACTAAGTCCCTAATTTGCCCAAAGCCAGACTTGAGCTGGAGATGGTCTTGCCTCAGCTTCTCAGAGACTCAGAATGACAGTACTACACCACTACACAGGATAATTCTTGAGTTTTATATTTTTGTTAGTTTGATCTGGGGTCTCACTGTACTGTCCTGGCTAGTCTCTAACTCCATGGTTCAAGGGCTCCTCCCCCTTCAGTGTACTGAGTACCCCATCCACTTACTCATAAAATACATTTTGAAAACCCTCACCCTCAGCTTATTTCTCTGACCTGATCACTCTCCCTTAATCCTGAAGGGACGAGCTCCTGACTTGGTTTCCCCTTAACCTCAGCTTACATCATCAACATTTCTAATCCCAGCATCACATGAAGAACCATGCAACCCACTGCGCTCCATCATCCTACATCTTTTCCTGCTCTTTGTCACAGCAACCCACCCCCACAGTCACACCCTAAATCTTCTCATGAACACAATTACATCATCTGTGCAACAGCAACCCCCTACTTTTGTCATCACCTCCCATCACCCCTGATCACGCTCTCCAGAACAGCCCTGACCACACCCATAGTTGTATGCCATCTTCTCATCCTCCAGCCATTATCCTTTCCTCATCATCCCTTGGTCTTCCCTGACTTTGCTTCCCATCTTGTGCATCTCAACCACATGAATAATTTGAAAGGTTTCCAGGCAACACCTCTCAACTTCATCCTGTCCTCCATACCTACATACAGACACCAGCAGCCTCCTCTCTCTTTCTTGAGTTTCTTCCCTAAGCAGCTATATAATGCTAGAGAAAACAATCACAAAATTGAGAGACTGTGTTTCATATCAACACAGCAGTCTGGGGGTTAGTGCGCTCCCCTTGCTCCGCAGAGAGCTGAGCATCTTTCTTGAAGAGGCTCACTTTCCCAACCATTGAGATAATGAGTCCTCTCTCACTGTGACTCTCACATCTCTTCCTCCAAATAGTGTCAACTGATGAACTTACCTCCTACTTGAGAAGATAAAAGTTACCAAAAGTACATTCTCAACTTCTCACCACCCACCTGGAAGCCCACAATATCTATACTCGTTTTCTCCTGTTAACCCACTGCAATGGAGGGAAAGTCTTGAACTGTAGTCAAGATCAGCTGTCACCTTAGGCTCTGAAGGCTGTTTCACAGATCTCTTCTGGTGGACAGCATTTCCTTAGTTGTCATGTTTTATTCCAGGAACATGACCAATCTCCCTTCAACCTTTTCTACATCATTCCCAGAAGCAGTCAGACATGCATCCGTGCCTGACCTCTTCAAACAGATAAACCCTGACCCCTCCAGTGTCTGTATAATTTCCCTACCCACACTCGCAGCCAAAATCCCCAAGACACAACATGTCCTCGCTTCATCTTGGTTTTCTTTTGGCTATTACAGCAACTTAGTCTAGGAAATTTCAAATTACAGAGAACAGACTTGATATTTACCAATAGATATGTCTTGGTGGATTGAAGGGATGCACACACAGTGCACAACAGAGGTGGCCACTCATGGAGAACACAGAATACAACTAGACACATGGCACAGGCAGAGGTGGATGTCATCTTACCTGCCTTCAGTGCCCTGGGCTCTGGATCCACAACCACCACTCAACCCAAGTGGTTCTTTGTGATCAGGGTATCTCCCCTGCCAGGTAAGTATCCCTAGTGGTTCTTACAGTCGTCATTCAATTCCAAACCTTTGAAATCAATGAACATCTCATTTGACTCAACCTCTCCATATCCATCCCTATTGAGCCTGTGTGCCCTGCCATGTGCTTCTCTCTCAGGTTTCATAACAACTACAGCACTCCTGGGGCGCCCTGCTTAGTGGAGCAGCTCTCTGCCAGCAGTACCAGTCTCCGTACCCACATAAGGAAGCATCCAGGTCCTGGTCCCTCCACTTCTCCAGCTCATGGTCCTTAGGAAGAGTTCTCTCTCTCCTCCCTCTATGGCCCTTCCTTCCATGAGCTCTTCCCAGATGATCACAGCTCCAAGTCCAAGTGTGTGCTCAAACTCCCAAATCCAACTCTCCAGTCAAGATGATTGTGAGCTTCACTCTTCCAGCATCATCTTCCTGACATTGCACAGCAGATATAGCTACAACTCATTATCACAGCATCTCCCCCCCCCCGCCTTCCTTGGTAAGGTTGGTCACCGTTGTCTTGCTTAATCAAGCCAGAAACCAGCCTTCCACCAGTATCCAACACCTAAGCAACCAACAAGTGGCTCCTGCCATTTCCTACTGTGGAGGCACATTTTTTCTCTTCTGTGTTTTTATTTCTAGCACTGTGATCCAAGCCATTGTTCTCTCCTGGATTAGTGGTAACTGTTCCATCTGTTTCATGTCTCTCTTACTGCCTCTATCCCATGTGTGAAATATTCTCCAGTCATGAAGAGGGAGCATAAAACTTGGATCATTTGAGAACTGGAAGTAGAGGTCAGTGGTAAAGCAATTACTGTTTTATATAGGTCTTGAGTTTGAGTCTCCAGCACACCCTACTCCCAAAAATACTGGAATATTGGATGATGTATCAGATCATGTTGGTTACTTATCTTTCTGTCTCTCTGTCTCTGTCTATCTGTCTCTCTGTCTCTGTCTTTCTGTCTGTCTCTGTCTGTCTGTCTGTCTGTCTGTCTCTCTCTCTCTCTCTCTCTCTCTCTCATGTATACACAAAACCTCACTTAAGGACACACAACATGTCTATTCCTCAGAACCTAGCTCAAAAACTGCCAAATAACAAGAGGGGCTGTAAATACTGGCCAGATGAATTGGTGAAGTGAGCCAATCAGGATATCCTGTGGTGATCTAACATCCAGTCATGGGGGCTGAGAAAATTAATGACACAGCCAAAAGCAAACAAAAGCACTAAGGGCTGGGGAGACAGCTCAGCGGAGCTGAGCACATGAGCACATGCTTAGGCAAGCTCTGGGACCAGGGTTCCACCCCAGTACCACATGCTGTGCTGGCCCCGCCCCTGGGCATGCTGAGCTAGCCACCAAGTCTGAGCATGGTGGAGCACTCCTATAATCCCAGCGCTGGGGAGGCTGAAAACTGGAGGATCACTCTGAGTCCAAGCTGCATAGTGAACTGTACCAAATATATTTTTAAAAAATTAGAAAGTCTCTGGCATAGTGCCTGAGCCTTAATAGAGAATTGTTATTAAAAAAAGATTTGTTGGTAGTAGTTGATCCAGTGCTAGTTGTCTGGGGAAGTCTTGAGCCTTCCAGCATCCCCATGTGATTTAGTCTTATAAGGTCAACTGTGTGAGAGTCCTACGTGTATTCCTACAACAGGTTGAGGAATCTTCTGCATGTCCAGCAAGTTAAGTTCTCTACCCCAGCAACATACTAATATTAAGTATTGCTAGTCAACCTAGGGGGCTCACTGCTCTTACTACTGGAAAAAACAACAGACTAACAGCATCTGCTCGTCCCTGCTAAAGCTCTTTGGCTCTGTCTCTCTCACAGCTCTGTCCCTCCTGTCTACACACAGTAGGAGCCTGGTACTAAATAATGAGCCAGAGCCAGCAATTACAGTGCACCATGAAACCAATCTTTTCCTGCATTTCTATAGTTTTCCCCTTTCTCTGAGAAGAAACCAGGTAATAAATCCTAGTTAAGTCTATTTTGCAACTAACAAAGCCTTTGCTGTGAAGTGTCTAATTGTGAAGGATGCGTCAGAGTGTACTTGGCTACACGACCTGAACTCCAGGGTTGCTTCCGCAGATGAGGTAGGGCTGGTTGCAAGCTTGCAGTAGCACATCATACCCTGAGGAGAGGCCATTTCTACCAGCTGCTAGTAACCCCCACAGGAAAGCTAACTCACCCGAAGCATCTTGGCGTCCCCTTGTTGTTCCTTTTCAGTGTTCTTGTCTTCGCATTCTTGTCCTATAGGCCATGGGTACTCAACCCTGTGATATTTTGTGAAACGAGGTGAACTGGGAACTGCATAGGCATCAGAGCCAACTTTCCAAGCACACATCTAGTGCTGGGGCTTTTAGTTTATTTTCCATACATACTGGCCACATTAATCATAAGGAATCTCTACCTGTGCACAATATATCTTCAGTCTCTTTTCCTTTTCACCTGTACTCTTCAGCACTTCTCATCCCATCCACAAAAGCTTTGTCTCTATCATTTTCTATCTTTCATTCTTTCTTTCTTTCTGTCTCTCTGTCTTTCTTTTTTTCTTTCTTTCTTTTTTTTTGTATTTTGTACTGGGTCTCACTACACAGCTCAGACTCCTAGGGATCCTCCTGTTTTCAGCCTCCCCAGCACTGGGATTACAGGTGCATGCCACCACAACTGGTCTTGGTGGCTGGCTCAGGGCACCCAGGGCCAGGGCCAGCATAGCATGTGGCACCAGGGATCAAACTCCTAACCCTGAGCTTGCCTTAATAGGTACTTAGTATGATGAGCTATCTCACCAGCCCTTCCTTCCATTCTGTAATGGATAACCTGTGATCATCTAAAGTCCAGCCACATGGACCTGAGTAAAATCAATGACTTTATTTCCTTCCTTCTCCCCTCCCTGTTCCCCTTCAAATTTGAAAATGTCCTTCCTGATTTCTGATATCTATACTTCCTTTTGCTCCCTATTTACACTTGGGTTTACAACACAAGAGAAAAAATTGTATTTAATTTCATGTATCTAATTTACTTCACTCAAAATTATGGCCTCAAGATGAGTTTATTTACCTACAAATGACTCAAGTTTTTCCTCCTTTATGACAGAGTATTACTCCATTATATATAAATACCACAACTTCTTTATCCATTCATCTGTTGGTGAGGATACGGGATGTTTCTAAAATTTAGCTATTATAAATTGGGCTACTATACACTTAATTATGCATAAGCCACTATGGTACAATGCTTTTAACTCTTTTAGAAAGATACCTAAAGAGGAATAGCTGGGTCAAATGGGATCTCTGGTTTTAGCTTTCTGAAGACTCTCCATACTGATATCCATAGGGATTGTACCAACTGAGACTCCCATCAATTCTCGAATCAATGGTGAAGAATTTCATTTTCCCTACAGCCCCACCAGCACTTGTTATTACCTAATTTCTTAATGATCGCTATTATTTCTGGAATGAGATGAAACTTCAGAGTAATTTTAATTTGTATTTATCAAATGACCAGTAATAAGGAACATTTTCATAGATTTATTTGCTGTTTGTACTTACTGATCTGAGAAGTGTCTATACACCTCAGGTGCCCATTCTTTAAATGTAGGGCATCTGGTTTTCTAGTGCTTTATATAGTCTAGAAAGTTAGTCCTTTGAAGAGTAGCTGGCAAAATTTTTCCCGTTATGTGGGTTGTCACTTTCCTCTGCTAGTAGTTTATTTTGTTATGCAAAGGTTTCTTTTTAACTTTGTGGGACTGGTTGTGGATTTTTGTATTATTTCCTGTGGGATGAGGATTTTGTTCATAAAATCTTTGTCTACAACTGTGTTTTCCAAGTTTAGCAATTCTATTGTCTAACAAATTAAGAATTTTTGTTTTTACATTTAGATATTTGAATCATTTCAATTCTAGTTCTGTGCATGATGAGATAAGGATTGCCATTCAATTTTCAGTACATGGAAATCCAATTTTCCCAGCATCATTTACTAAGGAGGTGATCTTTCTCCACTCAAGTAAGGTTGGTTGGCCTGTTTGTCAAAGATAAGCTAGCTGTGTGTGCTTGGAGTTATTTCTGAATCTTCTATTCTGTTCCACTGACCCTTGGGTCTTTTGTTCTTTCCAGTACAATACCGTTTTTATCATGCTAACTTTGAGGTCTAACTTCAAATCAGGGATTGTGCTGCTCACTGCCTTGCCCTTGTTGCCCAGAATTACCTTTGCTACATCCAGTTTATTTTGAGGTTTTGAACAAGTTACTTAACCTTGTAGAATCCATTCTGCCATCCACAAAACGGGAATAAAGGTGCTTACCTTCTCTTATGCTTTAAGGGATTAGGGGTAGTGTAGCTTGCCTTATAGTAGACCCTCACTGCTGAGACAACTACGTATCTATTATGCCTTTCCTAAACCTGATTGTAAGGCTTCTGAGGACACCTGATTTCTTCAATAGCCTGTGTAGTTTCTTTATGTTCCTTTTTTCCTACTTGGTAATGAAAGCAACTAAGGATTCTAATTTTCTTCAGGGTAATTCCCATGTGTCTTGCTATTATTGTATTATACACATTTATTTCTTAAATTTTCTGACAGTGTCAGCGTAACTTTCTCTTTAAGGCAAAAAGATTTTTAAATGAAAGCTTATAATTTGCATTTTGGTTTTTCAATTTCTAAGTGGCCTGAGGTGCTATTTAGTATATCTCACCCTATTTTTTTGTAATTTATTATAGTGGTAAAAAGAAATGTACCTTTTCCCAATAGAAATAAAATTCAAGCCACAAGGGTGTGACACTCATAATCTTAAAATATTATTAGTAGTCACAGTTAAGAAGATAAAAATAAATAGTTAAGATTGAATTTAATATTTTTATTTAGCATGCTATAGCCCAAATGTCATCATTTGAGCAGAAATCAATGTAGAAATATTAATGGGATATTTTATGTTACTTTTTTCTGGCACTAAGTCTTGAAAATCTGCCACACATTTGTATATATATATATATATATATATATATATATATATATATATATATATGTATGTATATATATATATATATATATATATATTTTTTTTTTTATGTATTTGATACAAGGTCTTGCTATCATGTCGGACTCATAGTGATCCTCCTGTTTTTAGCCTCACCAGCTGGGATTATAGGTATGTACCACCCACCCACAGTCTGGGTGATGGGCTCAGTGCTCCCGGGGGGATTGAAAACACTGGTCCCTGCGCTTGCCTAAGCAGGTATTTAATCCATGGAGCTATCTCACCAGCCCTTGCCACATGTTTTATAAGTACATGTCATCTCAAATAAAACTATTTTTCAAGTGTTCCATAGCCAGGTAAAAATCATGGTTACTAATCTGGGCAGCCCAGGTCAACACTGTTTGTACTTCAGAAAAATTATTAAGACATATTCTGGGCTGAAACTGTGGTAAAGTTTTATTATGTTTATTACTTTTAAAAAGATGATTCTTTTGTACAGTTTATTGACTTCCAACTGAAATGTTTTATAAACTGTGTTCCTATCCATTTGATCTTTGTGTCTACTGGATCCACCAAGATTCCAACAAGGTATACTAAATGTAGCCACTGAAATTCTAATTCTGTCCCATTGATCTTGTATGCTTTCAAGATTTTGTTTCTTATCTCTTACTGCTGTGTGTCTTAGTTCATCTCTGTTCTTGACAGTCATGTTCTGTTATGAAACACAATAAAGTTCCATCTTTACAGAGTGGTCATTTTTAAGTAATTCAACATCTCTACCTGAAATTTCAATTTGGCTCACAGTACTCTGGCTTCTCACTACTTGTTTGTTCCCCCTTGCCTCTGTACCTCTGCCCAGACTGATAACTGGAGCTTTCCATGGCTTCTTATTTTATATCTGATCTCTGAATCACTTTGCTGAACTCAGTGTTGAATCTGTAAGAACACAAATTCTTACAAAAGAATATGTTTTCTCCACAGTCACAGAATCTACTTAGCCTTGGGGAACCATCAAGTTGTTTGGAGGATTCTTTTTGTTTAGTCACATTAATTTCCTATGCATTTATAATAGACTGAAACCTAAAAAAAAATCTCTCTTCCCCGTTGTCCTCTTTAATTTTCAAGATCACTTTTGAAACAGAAAAGGCAAATACTACATCTCAGGACAATTTTGAATGCATAGTAGTAAAGTCTCCCTCAGTGCTGCATCGTAGGTATAAACTAATTAGGTTCTTTGGGGACAAATAAATTAATTCACTGTAAGGACAGTAAAGATCAAACATGCAGATTATGGAAATATGGTGACTCTTCAGTGCTATAAACTTCCTCAGGTTGAAGTATACACATTTGGCATTAGATTTATTGAAAAAGCACTTGTTGATCACATTGTAGCCCATGAAGTATGTTATCCATTGAGAACATAAAATCAAGTAAGGCACCATATCTGTTCCATAACACAATGTAGGTTAGATGTTCTCAAATCTGGCTGACCGTAAGTATTAACTAAATGATTTTGAATCGTGATTTCATTTGCCCTCTTCAGGCATGCTGAACAATCATAAGACTAGAATCCAGGAGTCTTTGTGATTTTAAATTCTTCAGTCTGCATAAAGTTGAAAAAATTGCCAATTTTAGTAAAATGATAAACTCCTGGAACATTAGCAATTCTTATCGTATCTTTGTATACATAATCTTACTTAAGCTTTAAGCAACGAAGTGAGACAGGACTGGATTGTATTCACTTTCTAAATGTGAAAGTTAAGAAGCAAAGTGATTTCCCAGCCTGGAACTACAGTTCGTCTCCCTAGGCCCTATATCCATTATTCTCCACCAACACTTCATTGAAAAAAAAACAAAGAAATGAAGGGCAGTGCATAATAAAATAAAGTGCACAAGAAAAAAAGATGAGACTGCTACTCTTATTGCTTCACGAGAGTTTCTTGAAGAACCTAGCACAGTATCTGCCTGCGAGTAGGAGTTTGATAAGTGTTTTTCAATTGAATGGAGAGAAGAGGAGAGGAGGGGAGGAAATGGACTGAATTTCACTGAAACCAGTATCTCCTGTGCCTAGTATCGATGGAAAAGAGTGAAGGCAGATTGATGTTGCAACTTCCCACCCAACCCTTGGCTGATGTAATTACCAGTGAGTTAGTCCGTGCTCACCAGGCATTGACACCATTAATATTTTACATCATATATATACATGAATGTATATTACTTCCCACATTTTATGAGGTAGAAATCACTATCAACCTAATTTTCTAGATGAGGAAAGTGAAATTAGCTTTCTGGAAGCATAAAACCATCAAGTGTTGGAGACAGGATTTCTTTCTAGAATCTATGGTTTTAAGATTTCTTTAATTTTTTTTGAACATGTTAGCAGTACATAATAATTACATTGATCATGGGGATTTGGCACACACAGTATGTAACACATCTTGATTCTTTTACTTCCCTTTTCCTTTTCCTCCTTCTCCTTCCTCTCCTTCTCTAGGAGGCAGGCTTTGATCTTGGCCCAGAGCTCATGTTTTTAACCATTTTACCTTATACTTTCTCTGTACCACCATGGATTTGTAGCCTTTAATGATTAACTGCTCAAAAGGAAAGAAGAACTGGAATGAAGAAAGTAGAAAAGAAGGAAGAAGTATAGATGCACACATACAAGATATCTTAGATAATCATACCACTCATTTCTACTAGATCATTGAAAGCAACAGTTAGTTTTTCTATTGTTTGATCAATATCACATGCTACATCTGGGAATATGAGCAACTGCTTTGAAGAGAACAATATGCAATCTATAACCACTATTAATTTCCTATCATCTTGTTTTGAAAGTCGGTATCCTTTTTATTGTTTTTTATTATCTTTAAAATAAAACAAATCATGTATACACTAGAATTAAATTATGATCATTTTCATTTCATAATTTTTTTCGATTGCACCATATATTCCGCAGACCCAGAATCATTTATTACTCATTTTGGAAAAACATACCTTGCCACATTCCCTTGACAAGCTAAGCTGTTTCACAGACTTGGCCAGTGTCCCACCTATGCTGTCATGTACCTTTGCTTTTCTGCCTCAAGTCCTTCTCCCAAACCATAGATCGCTGCTCACATCCAAGTCAAGCACACCGGAAGGCATTTGTGTTCCCAGAGATAAGCCTCAGTCAGAGGTGGAAAAGACTTGATAAACAGATGCTCCAAGCTTCTGGTTCTGTGCAGGGATGATCCTTAGGCATGAGCTCTAGATTTTTCAATCTTTGGGGAAAGATGCTTTTGTTGCGGGAAGGGGCTATACGCCATCAGAATGTGGATCAGCATCCTGGATGCTGCTAGAACTTCTGAGTTCTGATAGAAAATATGACTCCATTGGCTGCCATGTTCCATCTGGAAGCAGAGTCACTCTGGCTGAGAACAAGTATAATGAATTGACAGAGGGCCCCAGAGGGATAAATCTCTAGTTTCCCCCAGTAGTGGCCAATTCAACATTTGCAACAGCAAATGCTTTATTTAATTTTCTTCCTTCTTAATTCTCCTGAAGTCAACTACTGAATAAACTACTCATTTAAGTCCCTGCCCTAGGCTTTGTTTGCAAGGAACCCAGACTGAAAGAGTAAAGATTAGCACATATTCCTTGCTACCACCGAGACTGATAGACCGACATACTGTATGACAACCTCATGCAAGAAGAAACTTGTCTAAGTCCTCTCACATTCTGAGGTGCATGAGTTGCACCCATGAGCTGAATCAAATGGAAGACATCTATAATTCTTGAGCAGTTGCCTCAGGTCAAGAGTAGTGAATCACTGCTTGCTTGTGATTTGTCCACCCAAAATCCTCAAGAGTGAGGCCTGGGCTGGTAGATCCTTAACACAACCCTCTTGAGTACCCCTATCATGTAGAACTGTATACCTATCCCAACCTACTCATTCACAGGTACAAGGCTGATAGGACAAAGGCACATCCAAGGACCTACAGTAAAGTATCTGAAGAGGACCTGGAGACATAGCTCAGTAGTCTCATCACCTGTCTGGCAAGCAGAAGGACCTGGGTTTGAACCCCAGTACCACATGCTGTGCTGGCCTCAGAACCAGGGTGCCCCATGTAGAGCACCAAAACCAGGCATGGTAGCACATGCCTGCAATCTCAACACTGGGGAGGCTGAGACAGAAGGATCTCCAGGAGTTCAAGCTGTGTAGTGAGACCCTGTAACAAATGAAATACATAATTAAATATTACTTTATTAAAAATAAAAAAAGAATCTGAAGAATCAGGACCAACATGGGATTCTGATTCCCAGACATGACACAAGATAGCTATGGAGCAACTGTAGAGTCCTCACTATCACTACTCAATTGCAAGAGACTAGGGGAAGGAAAGTCAAGAAAGAGGTGAAGAATAACCTTCCTGGCTCTGACCCTCTTCAGGAAGCTGCCTTCAGAGAGAACTCAGCTATTCTGTGACCCATGCCTAAGTTTTCACATAAAGCTCTTGCTCCAGCAATGTAGAGCATGAAGCATGACTCTGGGCAATAAAAGTAACAGAGCCTCACCAGTCACCTACAAGTAGGATCTCAGAGAGCATCAGGAGGCCAAGCTCACACAACCAAGCCGGGAGCAAGCCGACACTTCTGTGCTCACTGTAGCACAATTCATGGGAGCCTACATAGGGCAACAACCTATGCATACATCAAAGAAATCACACACACACACACACACACACACACACACACATATACCTAAGTATGCTTTACTTTTTGGACTTCTAGTGATACTCCTATTTTCAGCCTCCTCAACGCTGGGATTACAGGTGTATTCCACCTTTTGTGAGCCCAGAAGACCCACCAAAGCCCAGGCCCGCCCACCTGGGGAACGACCTGCCTGACACAGGAGGGCTGACCCTGGTAAGTTTCCGGATCCTCGCCCCAAAGCCAGCTAAGACGGGGAAGTTTCATTATGTGCTCTACATCCCAGTTCGGTTTGTGCTCGCCTGAACCCAACAGACAGGAACCAAAAGAGCTGCAGAAAAAAGGAACTGAACACAACAGCTAGATCCAGGATAGGCATACCTAGAAAATCTCCAACTTAATAGACTGGCCCCGAATCTCATAACAAGCTAAGGTTATAGCTGCACCAAAGCTCTACACCAAAGGTCAAAGGTCAGTACTATACAAAATGACAAAGACAAAGGGAAAAATGTAATCCCAGACCTGGAGTCCAGCAGGAAGGGCAGAGGACACTAGCTCAGCTGCAATGAATGAATTAACAGATACAGCAGCAAAGGAACAAAAGCAGAAAGCTATAGAAGAAATAAAACGAGAAGTAATTCCCCAAATTAAAAAAGAAATATATGAATAAATAGTAACTGAAATAAAGAATGAATTCCAGAAACACTGGGTGGAAAAACTATGCTCACCCAGAACAAGTGCAGAGACCACTATTCCAGCTAATATATATGAATTAACAGCATCTGAAGCAAAGAAACAAAAGCAGAAAGATCATAAGGAGCTCAAAGCAGAAATAAGTTCTGAAATCAAAAAAGAACTTTTTGAAGTCATAGCATTTGAAATAAAGAAACAAGTCCAGAAATATACAGAGAAAACCCAAATTAGAAGAAACACAGCAGAAAAAGAATTCATGACTAACTCTAAAGAAGACATGGATAAAAAAATTGAGGAGATCAGAAATATGATGGATTAGTTAAATGAGCAATACAGAAAAGAAATAGAACACATGAAACACAGTCAAAGAGATATAGAAGAATGAAAAACAACAATCATGAGTCTACAAAACAGTCTGAGTGAAAGCGAAGACAGAGTTTCAGATCTTGAAGATGCCGGAGGAGCTAGTGAAAAGGTGAGAAAGGATCTCTTAAAAACAACGAGAATGCAGGAAAAAATAATCCATCACCTGCAAGATGACACCAGGATGAACAATGTGAGAATAATTGGTATCAATGAGAATGAAGGAGTCAATACAAATGACATAAAAAGAATTTGGAGAGAAATAATCACAGAAAACTTCCCAAATATGAGGAAACAATCCAACATTCAGGTCACTGAAGCATACAGAACACCAAATAACCTCAACCCAAGTAGAAACACACCGAGACATATAATAGTTAAGATCCCAGAAATCCAACACAAAAATAATATCCTGAAAGCTGCTAGAGAGAAGAAGGAGCTCACATTCAAAGGAAAACCCATCAAAATTACAGCCAACTTCTCTACACAAACAATGAAGGCAAGCAGAGCATGGAGCAGAGTTCTTCAAGTCCTACAAGAAAACAAATTCCAGCCCACACTATTATACCCTACAAAACTCTCTTTCAAGGTTGATGGAGAAGTGAAATACTTCCACAACAAAGAACAACTAAAGAATTTCATGATGACAAAGCCATCCCTTCGCATGCTACTGAAAGGTGTTCTAGAGAGAGACCACAACGGCCAGAACTCCATGAATGAGAATGGAAGGAACCCACTAAACAGGACAGACAATTAAACAAAGGTTACAAAGGAAAAAACAGCACCAGGTAAATATCATTACAAACATAAGTCAGTACATTTCAATTATAACCATCAATGTAAACAAACTCAATTCTCCAATTAAGAGAAATAGACTGGCACAGTGGATTAGGAAACAAAATCCAACAGTATGCTGTATACAAGAAACACACTTAACTCAAAAGGACATTCATAGGCTCAAAGTCAAAGGATGGAAAACAATGCTACATGCCCCAGCAGCTCAGAGAAAAGCAGGAGTAGCAATTCTGTTCTCAGACAGTTTCAACTTCAAACCAAGAATGATCAAACTACACAAAGAAGGCCACTATATATTGGTCAGGAGAAAAATTCAAGAGCAAGAAGTAACATTTGCATAAATATTTATGCACCAAACACAGGAGCACCCAACTATGTAAGACAAATCTTAAGGGACATGAAAAACTTAATGTCTAAGAACACAATCTTAACAGGAGACCTTAACACACCCTTATCTCAAAAAGATAGGTCAACCAGACAAAAAATTAGCAAGGAAGTAGCAGAACTGAACCAGAGCTTGGAACAAACGGACCTGGTGGACATATACAGAATGTTCTACCCAACCACAGCAGAATACACATTTTTTCAGCTGCACATGGGTCATTTTCCAAAATACACCACATACTAGTCCAGAGGTCATGCCTAAGTATATGGAAGAAAATAGAAATTATCCCATGCATACTATCTGACCACAATGCAATGAAACTGGAAATAAATGACAAAAGAAACCAGAAAAACCCACTAAATTCATGGAAACTAAACAACACCCTACTCAGCAATCAATGGGTGGCAGAAGAAATTCAACAAGAAATTCAACAATATCTACAATTCAATGAAAATTCAAGTACAACTTACCATAATTTATGGGATGCGATGAAAGCAGTTCTTAGAGGGAAAATAATAGCTATAAACTCACACATTAGGAAAACAGAAAGAGAACAAATTAGCAGCCTAATTTTGCACCTCCAACAACTAGAAAAAGAAGAGCAAACAAAACCCAGAGCCCAAAGACAGGAAGAAATCATAAAGATTATAGCAGAAATTAATTCAATTGAGATGAAAAGAACAGTTCAAAGAATCCACAAATCAAAAAGTTGGTTCTTTGAAAAACTAAGTAAAGTTGATAAGCCTCTTGCCAACCTCGTCAAAAACAGGCAAAAGAAAATTCAAGTACAAGCGATAAGGAATGAAAAGGGTGAAATCACCACAGACCCAGTGGAAATTCAGAAGATTATCAATACTTATTTTGAGAATAGAAGACACAGAAGAATTGGACATATTCCTTGAAAGGTACAAATTACCAAAACTGAATCAAGAAGATATAACTCTCAATAAGCCGATAACAGCCAACGAAATATGAAACGTAATAAAAAGCCTACCGACAAAGAAAAGTCCAGGTCCTGATGGATTCACAGTTGAATTCTACAAGAAATTTATAGACGATATAATCCCCACACTCCACAAACTCTTCAATGAAGTTGAAAAGGAAAAAGTCCTCCCAAAATCATTTCTGGAGACAAATATTATACTGATTCCAAAACCAGGGAAAGACACAACCAAAAAGGAGACCTACAGGCCAATCTCCTTCATGAACATAGATGCAAAAATACTCAACAAAATTCTGGCAGATAGAATACAGCAAATCATAAAAAAAACATACACCATGACCAGGTAGGATTCATCCCAGGGATGCAATGATGGTTCAATATTCAAAAATCTATAAATGTAATACACTATATTAATAGACTAAAATCTAAAAACCACATGATCTTCTCAATTGATGCAGAGAAAGCCTTTGACAAAGTCCCAACACTCATTCATGTTCAAGGTCCTACAGAAAATTGGAATAGATGGACTCTATCTTAACTTGATAAAAGCCATCCATGACAACCCAAAAGCTCATATAATCCTAAATGGGGAAAAACTGAAATCCTTTCCTTTTAAGTCAGGTACAAGACAAGGATGTCCTCTATCACCCTCTTATTCAATATAGTCTTGGAATTCTTAGCAGCAGCCATTAGAAAAGAGGGACAAATAAAGGGAATAAGAATAGGTAAAGAAGTTAAATTATCACTATTTGTAGATGACATGATACTTTACTTGGAAGACCCCAAAAATTCCACCAAGAAACTGCTAGAACTGATGTAGAAATTCAGTAGCATAGCAGGATACAAAATCAATACTCAAAAGTCAATAGCATTCCTCTACACAGATAACAAGCACACGGAAAGGGAAACAGTAGAAACAATACCCTTTACAATAGCACCGTGGAAAATGAAATACCTTGGGATTCAATTAACCAAGGAAGTCAAAGATCTTTTCATGGAAAATTACAACACCCTAAGAAAAGAGATAATAGAGGATTTCAGAAAATGGAAAGATATTCCATGCTCCTGGATAGGAAGAACCAACATTGTGAAGATGGCCATACTCCCAAAATTGCTGTACAGATTTAATGCAATCCCTATCAAACTGCCATGGACATACCTCCCAGACACAGAGAAATCAATCCTAAAATTTATTTGGAACCACAAACGACCTAGAATAGCAAAGGCAATCTTAGCCAATCAAGACAAGGCAGGAAGCATCATAATTCCTGATTTGAAATTATACTACAAAGCCACTGTGGTAAAATCAACATGGTACTGGCAACAAAATAGACCTGAGGATCAGTGGAATAGATTAGAAGATGCAGAGGCAACTATGAAAACACTCAGCCATCTTATCTTTGACAAAGGGGTTACACAAGATCACTGGAAGAAAGATAGCCTCTTTAACAAATGGTGCTGGAAAACATGGCTTTCTACATGCCGAAAACTAAAACTTGACCCAGCTCTATCACCATGCACTAAGTTAAAGTCAAAATGGATGAAAGATCTAAACATTAAAACAGAAACACTAAATCTCCTGAAAGAGAAAGTAGGAGGAACTCTTCAAGACATAGGGGTAGGTAAAGAGTTCATGAACAAACATATATTCTCACGGGAAGCACTTGAAAGAATCAACAACTGGGATCAACTCCTCTTAAGGAGCTTCTGCATGTCAAAAGAAATTGTCAACAGAGTGAAAAGACAACCCACAAATTTTGAAAAAATCCTAACTAATAAGCAATCAGACAGAGGACTACTGTCTAGAATTTATAAAGAACTAAGATATAACAGGGCCCTCAAATTTAAAGACCCAATTCAGAAATGGGCATCTGAGATGAATACACACTTCTC
>PVKA01035528.1:0-22545 GCA_004027165.1 Ctenomys sociabilis
CAGGCTGGTCTCGAACTCACAACAATCCTCCTGCCTCAGCCTCCCGAGTGCTGGGATTATTGGCTATTGTTTAGACAAAACATTTTTCAGGTGTCCAACAGGTTTACACACGGAACTAAGTAGAATCTGACTCAAAAGGGGACAAGACACTATATGAAGACAGATGCTAAGCCTTGTCATCTCATTCCCAGTAGCTGATGGACCCTCTGTAAGCCCAAGCAGAGTCAGTGTCCTAAGCAACCATTAACCTCGTAGCGCACATGGCAGAGGTGTAATCGACAGCAGTCTAGAAGGAGGCTGATAATACATTGCCAGCCATAGGGCTTTGGAAATTAATGATCTTTACCTAACTAGGAGCTAGGCTTTTCTCTTAGTGACAGAGGTGGTAAAGATAATGGTGGAATGTAGAGATGTCAGGAGGGGATCTCAGCATCCTCTATGTGATTACTATGTGGGGAAGGATTGTATGGCTCTGTCTCAGGTACTTTTCTCTCATTGCTGGGCCAAAATACCTAACACCTGAAATTAAGGAAGGAATGGTTTGTTAGCTCACAGGTAGTGGAGGTTTCTTTCTTTTATAAATACTTATTCTTGTCTAATATCTTCATTTATTTATTTTTCGGTATTGGGGATTGAACTCAGGACCTTGTGCTTGCAAGGTAAGTGCTTATTCTGCTGAGCTATCTCCCTGGCCTGGTAGTAGAGGTTTCAATCCATACTCGGCTGGCTCCAAGGCAGTATGGCACATAGCAGAAGACAGCAGCTTATTGTGGTGGAAAACAGCAAAGGGCAAAGGGAGAGGCTGCAGCTACAGCTGCAGCTTCTAGCAAGCCTGTTTTCCTTCCTACAATGTAATGCAGATTATCTCTCCCCCCCCCAGGATGGGAATAGCACTCACACCCATAATCCCAGCATTGGATCATGAATTAATTACAAACTCTAGAAGTTATTCCATAACTACATGAGGCTTGGGAGGGGGGGACACCTAGACACAAACCATAGCAGGCGTCAAGAGCCTCTGGCAAAAACCCTATTCCGGGGCCAGGAAGATGGCTTGGTAGAATAGGTGCTTCTCTGGCAAGCGCAAGGGCCTAAGTTCAATCCTGGTTCTGCAAAAAAAAAAAAAAAAAGAAAAAGAAAAAAAAATCTGTGTTAAATCTGAACATTTTGGCTACCTATTCAAGAGCCTCTGACTGGGCAGAGTGGTGCAAGCCTGTAATCCCAGTACTCAGGAGAGGCTGAGGCAGGCGGATCAGCCTGGATTACATAGACCCCTCTGTAGACCCCTTTCGCAAAGATCAAAAACTAAAACTGTATATATTGTCTGGCAGGAGCTGGAGAAGCAGTATTCGCCCAGCAGATGGGTCATCCGGATGGAACCAGAGGAAGCCCTGAGGACCTTCATGGAGAAGGGAACTGAAGGTACTGTGTGACTGCATGGAGTGTCCTCAGGAGTGTGGCAGTGGCTCAGGATGGGTGGCAGTGGCTGAGGGGCATTTCCCAGACACCGGGCACTGAACAGCCCTCCTCCACTCCGGCAGCAGGGGCCAGGGCCCTGTCGCTGTAGGACAGGTACGGGAGAGACCTGGGTGAGGTCCACGGCAGGGTCGAGTGTGTGGCCTCCTCTTCTGCTTAGGTAAAGTCACAGCCCTGAAAGCCTCACACTATGGTTTGCAGGGGAAAGTGAAGGGGAAAAGGGAAGATTCCTCCTCTGTTGCTGGAGGGGAGATATGGTTGCTATTTGTAAAAAGGAACTAAAAGCTGGGCATGGTGGAGCATGCCTGTAATCCTAGCACTTTGGAAAGCCAAGACAGGAAGATCAAAATTAATTTCCAGGCAGGCTGTAGTCCCAGCCCTCAGGAGGCTGCTGTAGTCCCAGCCCTCAGGAGGCTGCTGTAGTCCCAGCCCTCAGGAGGCTGAGTCAGGAGGGTTGCCAACAGTTAAATGCCAGCCTAGGCCGCATAGTGCGATTCTTGTCTTAAAAGAGTGGCAGGAGGAGGCTGGGGATGTAGCTCAGTATGAAGGCCTTAGATTCACTCCCCAGTGCAGATATAGAGAGAGAACATGGGCACGAAGCTTTCTTTTTCTATGAAGAAATCAGGGCTTGCGGAACCCACAGTCTAGCAGTCTTCCATCCCCATCTGTTGCTGCCCTGCACCCGCAGGGTGCTAATGCTCCATGAAGCATTTGTGCTGAGCAGGGGGAGCAGCCGAGCAGTGGTAGGAGCCTGGCTGGGAAGTAGCCAGCCTGTCTGCCTGCTTCATGGGAAAAACGCATGTGGGCAACCCTGCGCAGTGTTCTTTTCTTTTTGTCTTTTTTTTTGTTGTTGTTGGCAGAACTGGGGATCGAACTCAGAGACCTTTTCTGCAGGGCAGTTTCGTAAACTAAGACAAGTGCAGCTTATTGGGGTTGCTCACACCCTCCTGAGCCTTGGGTATGGGGCGGGCCAACTCGTGGCTTCAGTGCCACTTGCTGTGCCTAGTAGCTCTGTGCCACGCGTATCTCTTTGTGCATGATGCACACAGCGTGTGGTGCGGCACCTGTGGGCTGGAAGACTTGCTTGCACCTTGTCTCAGTTACTCTTCTCTCTTTGCTGGGACAAATACCCGACACCCAAAATGAAGGAAGGAAAGGTTTATTTAGCTCACAGTTACTGGAGGTTTCAGTCCATACTCGGTTGGCTCCAAGGCAGAGGGCACAGGACAGAGAGCAGCAGTTCATGGTGTCAGAACAGCAGCAACAACAGCAATGGCTACAGAAAGTCTGTCTCTCTGTCTGTTATATTCCATTCAGGCTTTCTGCCCCAGGCTGGGGGAAGTACTCACACCCATAATCCCAGCAGTACTAAAACCCATAATCCCAGCCTCGGATCATACATAATCCCAGTGGATCATGAGTTAATCACAAATTCTAAAAGTCCCCACCCCATGACTACATGAGGTTTTGGGGTGACAACTAGACACAAACCATGACATTCCACCCCTGGACCCACAAAGTCTCATTCACATCCTTTTTTTTTTTGTCTTTTTGAGACAGGGTCTCACTATGCAGTTCAGGCTGGCCTTAAGCTCACTTTGTAGCTCAGGCTGGTCTCAAACTCACAACAATCCTCCTGCCTCAGCCTCCTGAGTGCTGGGATTACAGGCCTGTGCCACCACACCCTCAGCAGAAAAATTCTATTTATGCAAACAACACAGAGCCTCGGAAGTCTCAGAGACAATCAGTCACAATGCCCCACCCACCAACCCATGTGTGTGACTGGTCCTTGCTAGGGGTGGGCATGACGGGAGCCATGAAAGCAGAAAGTGAGACCATGCCAGGATTTGGGGCACATGGTAAGCTGATGGGGCATGCCTGAGTGACAGCATCACCTTGGCCTGGACTTGCCAACCTTTGCATATAGGAGCCCCAAAAAGCAATTTAGGGGCCAGAAAGATGGCTCAGTGGAATAAGCACTTCTCTGGCAAGCACAAGGGCCTGAGTTCAATCCCCAGTTCTGCCCCCAAAAAAAAGCAATTTAGTGGGACACTAAACAAACAAGACAGAACAGCATAGAAAAGATCAGGCCACTAAGCATACATGTCTGGTGACAAAACCTCAAAATCAAAGTCAAGTATGATGGAAGGGCCAGCCACCTGCCCAAGAAACCCTCAGAGTAGTCAGTATGTAATAAATGTACTATCCAAGTTCTGCTTGGTGTAAACTGTTCTAGATCCTCCCCCCCGCCACGCACACAGGCTGGCCTGGAACTTACAGCGATCCTCCTGCCTTAGCTGCTAGAGTGCTGGGGTTACAGGCATACAACAGGACAGCTAGCAAAACTTTGCTCCTAAGCCATCTTCCAACCTGGACCACAGGGGTGGTCCACAGGGGTGCTATCCTGGGAGTGCAGGGCCCCCACCACCTCCTGCAGGTCCTTGCCCCCATGGCCCCACTCACCGCCCCTCCCTGCTTTGGTGAGGCTGCCTTTTCTCTGTGGTTCTAAGGTCTACTGTGACTGAGCCCCAAACCGACACCTCTGCCCTACCCTGGCTTGTCCCTGCTTGTGCCTAATTTGACATGGGTGGCCCTTCCTTTAGGAGGACAGGAAGAGGATAGTGAACTATGGCTCCTAGGCCAGGGCAGACTCAGGTTGGGCTTAGGGTCACCCTTTCTGCCTCCTGGGGGGACGCTCAGCCTCCTTCCCTCAGCCACTTACTCTTTTCTCTCTCCACTTTTGTTTTTTGCTCAAGATGTTGCTATGTAACCAGCGTTGAGCTCCATCTCCAGCTTCCCCACCTGCTTGAGACAGGTTCTCCCACTGTAATTCAGGTTAGCCTTGAGCTCACTTTGTACCCCAGGCTGGTCTGGAACTCACAGTGATCCTCCTGCCTCAGCCTCCTTAGTGCTGGGATTACAGCTGTGCACCACTGCAGCTGACATGGCACTGATTTCCAATGGCCTACTGTCCTCACAAAGCAGGAATCCATGTGGAACTGGGCAGTTTGATTATTTAGTCACCGCTGCATTCCAGGTACCTGGAACAGTGTGGCTTGGGTTTGGTTTTTTGGAATTTGCTAATGAGTTGAAAGACAGGAGAGTGAGTTCTGGTGCACCAGGCCTTCTCTTAATGAGCACTCTTGCTCCTCAGCCTGCTGTGAGGCTGGCTGGCCTCCCTGCTCCTCCTGTGAGTCAGCTTCTTGGGGCTCTGGCCTGTACTTCCCCTAATTGCTCTAACTTGGTGCTCATGTCAAATCCACAGAACTGGCTCTGGGGCCTGGGGTTTGCAAGAGTTCTGGCTCCCTGGGTGGTAATAGAAGTCCAGGCTTTTCTTCATAACAAGCTTATTCTGGGGCTTCCCGTTGGAGCCGTCCTATGTTCCTGTCTGACAGCTGGTAGCATGCACACTCTAGGTGGGCTGTGGGTGGGGCTGGTACTGCACACTGGGGATCTAGCCCTGGTTGCTGTGTCTGCCTAAGCAGGCACTTTAGTCCGCTGAGCTATCTGGCCAGATCCTCCCTTTTCTTTGTATAAAGTTTTCCTTTGGACATTTACTGTTGGTCAGGCCTTGGGTGGTACAGAAGTAGGTAAAACAGTCCATGTCTTCCTAGCAGGTATGTTCTAGGGAGGGTGGCAGATAAATGGCTACCAAGAGAAAAAATATATCCAAGGGTGCCAGAAATGGGACATGCAGGATGCGTGTCCCTCCTCTGACAGGTGCTGGAGACAGAAGCTAATTTGATGCAACACAGGACACTTGCAACTCGTACCATGAGGTCCAGCGTGGGGTCCACAACTCCTCAGTGACATCATGTCAGTGTTCAGTAGGTGTCAGCTTTTGGAGCATTCTGGATTTCAGTTTTGTTTTGTTTTGTTTTGTTTTTGTGGAACCAGGGATTGAAGTCAGGCCCTTGCCCTTGCCAGGGAAGTGCTTATTCACTAAGCCATCCCCCAGCCCCATGAATTTCAGATTTTTAAATTAGGAATGCTCAACTTGTGCCAGAAGATATTTAATCAATCTTCTGTCACAGGTCGCTTGGGGCTGTGTCCAGTCTGTAATGTTCTGGAGATTGAACTCAGGGCCTTGAGTTATTTATTTATTTAATTTATTTTTGAGCCAGGGTCTTACTAAACTGCCCAGTTTGGATTTGAACTTTCAATCTTCCTGTCTCAGACACCTAGAGTGCTAGAATTACAGAATTTTTTTTTCTCTCTCTCTTTCTCTCTCTTTTTTTTTTTCTTTTGGCGGAACCAGGGATTGAACTCAGGACCTTGCGCTTGCCAGGGAAGCACTTATTCCATTGAGCGATCTCCCCGACCCCTTTTTTCTCTTTTTTAAGACAGGTTCTCACTATGTAATTCAGGCTGGCTTTGACCTCACTATAGCCTAGGCTGGTTTGAACTCAGCAATCTTCCTGTCTCAGCCTCCTGAGTGCTGGATTACAGGCATACACCACCATGCCAGTGCTCATTAATTTTTTTTAAGTGAGTTTATGCCTTGTTACCATAAAGGATGATTTGCTTCCTAGAGCACATAGTAAAGTACAGTGGAAGGGGTGCCCCTCAGCAGCTCAGCTTCATGTTGAGGGTCGGGGCAGAGGTGAGGACTGTGGGGTCCTCTTCCATGGAAGAGGCTCCCAGCTGGAGCTGAGTGCTCGCAGCACAAAGGCTTCTCCCTGAGCCAACACAGACATTGCTGTCGCCTGACCACATACCCACAGCGACTTATCTCTTTCCTGAGGTAGCCACCAAGAATGCCCAGGCCACCAGGCGGTGCCAGCTACACGTCCCCTATGGGGACGGCAAGGGGGACAGAATGGACATCTATTTCCCTGACACGGAGTCAGAAGGTGAGCCGGGGCAGACTGGCCGCCCAGAGCAGAGTCTGCTCAGTGCCTGCTAACGCAGTGCCCGTTGTCTTCCAGCCTTGCCCTTCTTCCTGTTTTTCCACGGAGGGTACTGGCAGAGTGGAAGGTAAGCTGCGAGCTTGGATGGATGGTGCTCCAGGAAGACTCATCTCTCTAATACTGGTTTGTTTGTTTGTTTTGGAGGAACCAGGGATTGAACTCAGGACCTTGTGCTTGCCAGGCAAGCACTTATTCCACTAAGCTATCTCCCTGCCCCCCTTGTTGACCATTTTAAACATCAGAAGAGGATATTTCCATGCAAAGCCCTCTGCTTCATGTCTCCAGTTCTCCAGATAGCTTGCTAGCAGGAACAAAACTGTCTCCACGTTACATATGAGGGACAAAGTCTCAGAGGTTAAAGCCCCAGGCTCTCAAGGGTTGCATGCGGACAGAGCATCGGATACATGCCACAAGGCATGTCCAAGATGTGGGGGGAGCAGTGTCACAAGCGAGTTGCATCCAGGTGTCACCTCTTTTGTCTTTTTTGCAGTAAAGATCAGTCAGCCTTCATGGTCAACCCACTGACAACACGAGGAGTGGCTGTGGCTGTAGTGGATTATGACGTAGCCCCAAGAGGTGACAAGGGTAGTCCCTGTAAGCTCAAGGGTGTTGTGGGGATCAAGGCCCCCATGGGTCCTGACCTGGCCTATACTCTCTTTAGGGACCCTGGACCACATGGTAGACCAGGTGACCCGCAGCATAGTGTTCATCCAGCAGAGGTATCCGTGTAATGGGTGAGTGTCACCACAGTCCTTGGTGGACCGCCTGGGTGGGAGGACCGAGGGGAAAATACAGAGCCGGCTGTGTCTGCCCCTCTCAGGGGGATCTACCTGTGTGGACATTCTGCTGGAGCCCACCTGGCCAGCATGATGTTCCTGGTCAGCTGGACCAAGCATGGAGAGGTGCCCAACCTCAGAGGTAATGTGGGCACGGCAGGTTTGGGCCAGCTGCTCGAAGTCCTGAGTGGCTTCATGTGGAGGCTGACTGCATCATGGGCCACCGCCTTTCTTCCCTATTCCCAACCCTGGTCCTGCTCCCCTGCCCTGGAGGACAGGCTTGGCCCCTCCCGGTCCACCAGACACCTGTGCTCCAAACCTTCACAGGCTTTTTCCTGGTGAGTGGGCTGTATGACCTGGAGCCTATTGTGTCCACCTCAAACAACGCCCTTCTCCACATGACCCTGTGAGTTGCCTGCTCTGTACTCCTCCCAACCCTGAGCCTGGCATCCCTCTGTCCTGACCCTTGTCCTACCCGGCCCCAGGGAGGATGCACGGAGGAACAGCCCACAGTGGCACCTGGGCACAACCCCAGCACGGCCTGCAGATCCAGCCTGCCCCATCCTGGTGATGGTGGGTGAGCACGAATCCCCAGAGTTCCACCGACAGTCTTGGGAGTTCTGCCAGGTACTTCTGACACCTGGTCTAGAGCTGGGGGTCAAGGGTCATGCAACCCTCTCTTGGTTGTCATTTCCCCAAGATTGTCAGTCATGTATTCAACAAATGCAGGATGAGTGCCTGCCACATTTTTGCCAGCCAGCCAGGCAGGGGCCAGGGGCCACCTTCCTCCCTGTGCCTCAGTAACCCCCAGCCTTCCTCTCTCCCACCTAGACTCTGTGCCAAGCAGGATGGGAAGCCTCATTTAAAAAACTGCCTGATATGGATCACTTTAGTATCATTGAGAATCTGACCAAGAAGGACTCCATGGTCACCCAGGTATGATTCCTGCCCCTTGAGTGGCTCAGGTCCTATCCTCCCCTCACACACGAGAGAGAGACAGGGACACAGGGAGGAGCCACCTTGCCAGCTCTCCACCTGTTCATGGGAGGCTGCTTGGGGCACTGGGTTGGATTCACTTTAGGCCTTAGGAGGGTGAAAGAAGCAGGTCTAAGCTTTTTAAGGCAAAAAAGCCAAATCCAGGCAGGCCCTGGTGGTGCATGTCTGCAATCTCAGCAAGATTGCTCCGAACTCACTACGTAGCCCAGGCCAGCCTAGAATTGGCAGTGATCCTCCTGCCACAGCCTCCCCAGTGCTGGGGTCACCGGCATGCATCACCACACCTGGCTTTATCCTAGCACCTACCTGGCAGCCAATGAAAACAGTAGCCTAGGGGTCCTGGGGGGAAAACAAAACCCAACTCCATTGAGGAAGGGATAGATGAATTTGGCAACATAAATGCTCATCTCTTTATTTTTTTTTTTGAAATTTTTTTTTTAATTTTTATTTTATTGAAGTACAAATATCAAGGAGACAGTTTTATTTATTTTTTATTTTTTTACTTTTTTTTTTTTTTAAGGAGACAGTTTTAAGATACCTTGACAAGATGGATTTGATAAATTAATACATTGCAAACTGTTTTCATAATGTTTTGGTATCATAGAAGATACATACATGATATTATACTTACAGACATTATTATACCATATGTCTCTTATCAGTAAGTTAAGAGAGTGTAGCAGTTTGCATATCTTATTTTTTATACCTGGATTACATCAAAGATTCAATAATTAATACTTTCTACCTTGTTATTTTCCTAGTGGTTGTCCATAGTACTATAAGCCGACATAATATCCTGTCCAACCACCATTAGTGCAAATCTTGCCTCTCATAGAATTATGTAGAAGCATGGCGTTATCTATCCCAACTGTGCTGTCCATACACACACATCATGATTCTTCCTTTCTGTACCCCTTCCTTTGTCTACACCTGTCAAAGATGGGCATTCCATTGTCATTCAACTAATTTAGGTGCCTGAACTCGACGACACAATCTAACACAGTCCAGCATTCCACAACAATAGTGAGTTATCCAAAGAAGTTGTTGACCATAGCCATTTACAGCTCAACTTATTATTATGGCCCTGCGGTGTATACGCCATTTTTATACTTTTCTGCTGGATGGTTAAGACCTAGATAGAGCAAGACCTATATACCAACTCATGTACTTTTTGTTTCTTATGAGGTCAGTGAAGACCCCTCAGGGTTTCTCTTGTAGTCCTATACCTTATTGTGTAGATCCTTTGTCTGTGTCATCCATGTGGATGAGTCACAGCCAATGCTTGACCAGTTTACACTCTGTGAGAGCCTGAGAGAAAGTTTTCTCTCCATGTGACTCTCCCCAGGCACACTATAGAACTTCGATCTCTTTCCTCTGTGGCTCCATAATCTCCTTGTTCAGAAAATTTGGAGCTCAAAAAAAAAAAAAAAGAAAATTTGGAGCTCAACTGAGTTTCATGATGTTGCAGTACAGGTTCTCCTATGTCCTTCCTGCTCATCTCTTTAACTGAAGAAGAAACACATGTCCATGTGCTCTGAGCAGCTCCTGCAGGAGCCACCCTTGTGTCTTCCTTTCTTGCTGCAGATCGTGGTAAAAGCAATCTTCCGAGAACTCTGATGCTGCGCTCTGGCCTCTGAGTGCCTACCCTGTGAGCCGTCTGAGCCTGAGGTGACCGCCTGCCCCAGGCCTGAGCCGGTCTTCCCGCTGCTGTGAGCACCGCCCAGAATCTACAGGTCTGGGAGCTCCAGGGAAGGTCTGCAGGGCCTCGCTGGGAGATTCCGTGGCCCTGCTGGAGACCCACCTGGACGCTCTGCCTGCTGACAGGCGTGGAGGAGAGAGCACCTCCAACATGCTGTTTTCCTGTGACCTCATTGGGTTACCTGTAGCTCAGGGGCAGAGCACCTGCCCAGCATGCAAGGTTTAATCCAGGGACTTCCACCAGCTGCACAAAAAAGAGGAACCCCGTGTCTATAGGAGGAGCCCTCCTCACGAGTGCATGCCCAGAACAATCGCAGGCCTCCATTGCTATAACAGTTTCCGCCAGACCTGCTAATTCTTGCCCATCCCTAACCAATGGTCTTTGTTTTAGAAATGGTTGACCTAGATGTTATGGTTTAGATCTACAATGTTTCCCCAGGGGGTTGGGGAGATGGCTCAGTAGAATAAGTGCTTCCCTGGCAAGCGCAAGGGCCTGAGTTCAATCCTCAGTTCCACCAAAAAATAAAATAAAATGTTTCCCCAAAGCCTCATATATTTAAAGATAATTTGGATTCACCCATTGGCAATTTCAGTGGCTACATATCCAGTGAAGAGGCATGGCCCGGTTGGAGGTGGGTCACCCGGAGCTGATTAACAAGAGTGTGTTCTGTCTTTTTGAGACAGGATCTTCCTATAGAGTTTAAGCTGGCCTTGAATTGCATAGCCTAGCTTAGGTTGGCCTTGAATTCACAGCAATCCTGCCTCAGCCCCCTGAAAGCTGGGATTACCGGCAGTGGGCATCACTGTGCTTATTCCTAGCTCCTCCCTCCCAGCTTCCCAGATGCCACGGGCTGGGTAGGGTTTCTCTGTGCTCCCACCACGCCACTTTGGCCTGGAGTGAGCTGGCCATGGACTGCACCTACTGGAACTCCAAATAAACCTCTCTTCCTTTAAGTTGTGACTAGTGGGTACTGTATCCCACTGAGAAGAGAGATGGCTAATAGAGTGGGCTTTTCCTTTCTTTCTTAAAAACTTGTCCCTGCCCCAGGGTCTTCAGCTGCACCCAGAAACCCAGACTAGAACTCCTGCAATCCTGGATTATTCCTTTGTTAACAATGTAGATTGCCCTTAGGTTGACAAGCCCCAGCTGAAAATGTTTCTGCTTTTTTTTTTTTTTTTTTAGATGAATGAAAAAATTAAAAAGTGAATGTTGATTCATGAAATGTAAAAATTATAAAACATAGGCAGGGCTATGTTGGTGTGCATCTGCAGTCCCAACTATTTGGGAGGCTGAGGCAGGAGGATCTCTGAAGATGGAGCTTAGTGGTACAAGTTTGTGCTTGCCTAGCATACACAGGCCCTTGGTTCCATCTCCAGCACCACAAACAAAACAAAAAACTCAAATGTTTGCAGTTGTACTGGGAAGCAGCCCCGCTCCTTCACGCACTGGCTGTGGTGCCTCCTGAGCCGCTTGGCCCTTGGTGCTGACGCGCTTTGTGTCTGGCCCAGTGCAGTTCACCAACCCCCACAGCCTTCTCCAACCAGAGCTTGTTCTGCCTTTGCTTCTGTTCATCTGATGTTTGAGTTGGTCCCAGAGAATCCTGAGACTTTAGCCCAGGAGCTGCCCCATGACCCAGACAGGACAAGGCCATCATCTGGTCAGCTGGGCTTCCTCTTCCGCCCCATGGCCACGTGCCCGGAGCCCGTACGATCACTGGCACCCAGCTGCTCTTTCCCCTCTCTGCATGTCGAGCAGCTCAAGCATGTTTCCTGTGGCATTCTTAGTGACAAAGAACAAAAACGAACCTGAGGGCCCATCAGTGGGGAGTCGCACAGTGCCTAACTCAGGATGACTCCCTTAGGATTTCTCCACCGCACTGTTGTGCAAATACACACCCATAAATTCAGTTTCCCTTTCAGTGTGGCCCTGGAAAGTCACGGGAACAGTTGGCAAGCACTCTTTTCTCAGCTTTTGTGAACTGGGCGCGCTGGCACTGGGATGCCTGTAATCCCAGTGCTGGGGAGGCTGAAAAGAGGAGAATTACTCACTCACAGCACTCCTCCTGCTTCAGCCTCCTGAGTACTGGAATTACTGGTAAAATCCTTGTCTAGCATGTATGGATCCTTAGGTTTAATCCAAGTACCACAAAATAGATAAAAAATGACTCAGGCATAGTGGCACATGCCTGTCGGAAGGTAAGACAGTGGTTGCAAGTTTGGGACCAGCCTGGGCGGCAAAGTAGCCCAAGTCAGCCTGAAGTGCATAGTGAGAGGCTGCCTCAAAAAGACAGTAAATAAATATGTCCTGACTCTTGAACATTCTAGCTCAGCCCAGTCTACCTTAAATATGCTCACAATGCTGACAGTGGTCCACTGTGGGGCAGAGTCACCTCATGCAAAACCTATTTGATTTTTCTTTTTTAAATGTATTTGGTACACGGGCTCACTGCACAGCTCACATTCAGAATCAGACGTAATTGTGCATCTGCAATCTCAGCATTTGGGAGGCTGAGGCAGAAGGATTGCATAGAGTTCAAGACCAGTCTGGCGGAGCCGGGGAGATGGCTCAGTGGAATAAGCACTTCCCTGGCAAGCGCAAGGGCCTGAGTTCAATCCCCGCTTCCCCTGCAGGGGGGTGGGGGACAGTCTGGGTTAAATAGCAAATTCAAGGCCAGACTGAATTATATAATGAGACACTGTCTCATTAAAAAAAAAGTCAGGGAGATAGTTCAGTGGCTTAGTGCCTGTCTAGCAAGTGTGAGGTTCTGAGTTTGATTCCCAGTATCAAAAAAAAAAAAAAAAAAAAAAAAAAAAAAGGCACAACAAAACAAAATTGATGCATTTCTGTACACACAGGTGTGATTGCTCAGAAAAAGGTCTTGAAGGACCCATCCCTATGTTACCTAAGCCATTCAGATCAAGGAAGTGGAGTTGGAGCACTAAAATACTTGATCTGGGCACAGGATGGTTAATCCCAGCTAGCCAACAGGGCTACATGTTTATTCTATTATTGTTGTTGTTTAGGCTTTTGGAGACAGGGTCTTGCTAGGAAATTCAGGCTGTCCATGGGCTTCCTTGGTAGTACAGGGAAGCCTAGACCTGGCTGTGGTTCTCTTATGGCTTCCCAAATGCTGGGATGGGATCGCCAGTGTGTGTCACCACACCTGGCTCCTTTGTCTTTAGAACTTTTCTTTACAGGTATGTTAAAATTGGCTGAGCAGATGCAAAAATATAGCCAAGTATGGCAGCACATACCTGTAATCCTGGCACTTGAAAGGTTGGGCCAGGAGGACTACCTGAGTTTCAGGCCAGTTTGGGTTACCTAAGAAAAATACTAACCAAACATGCTGAGTATGTACTTTTTAGAAGTGTGGACTTTTAACTTTACTCACTCCTTCTTTCCTGTTTACTCAGCCCAACCTCGCTCTGCAAAGCCAGTTTCTTCCCCACTCTTTACTTATTTTCTCCAACAACCTTTGCCCCTGCTTTAAAAAAAAAAAAATGAGGCAGCAGGATATAGCTTAGCAACACAGTGCCTGTTTGGCAAGTGCGAACTCCTGAGTTCAATTCCCCAAAATAGATTAAGTAAAATAAAAAACAATAAGAAAACAAGGGGCCAGGGAGATGGCTCAGTAGAATAAGTGCTTTCCTGGCAAGTGCAAGGACTTGAGTTCAATCCCAGGTTCCGCCAAATTAAAAAAAGAAAGAAAACAAGCCAGCACTGCAAACTTGTCCAAAGGTGGCGACTCAAGGAACTGTAAAGGGGCCACTGGCCAGACCTTGGAAAATGAATGCAAGTTCTTGTTTCCCACTGGCATATGTCTCCCAAGGGTCCAGACTTCTACACAAAAACCCAAACCAGGAGATGCAGAAGAAATCTTCAAGGAGTGTCATTTATTATTATTATTATTGGCTTTTTGAGATAGGATCTCGCTGTGCAGTTTTACACTGGCCTTTGAGCTCACTTTGTAACCCAGACTGGTCTGTAACTCCTAATGATCTTAAATTTTCTTAGAGATTATCTTGGTGGGGTGTGGTGGCACAGGCCTGTAATCCCAGTACTCCCAAGGGTGAAGCAGAAGGATCATTGCTGCTAATTCGAGGGACAGCTTGGGCTACATAATGAGTTTAAGGCCAGCCAAGCTACATCCTGTCTCCAAGAAAAAGTCATCTTTTTTTTTATTTGCATTTATTTTATGCTTAATTTATTTCTGTGCCATATGTTTTTTTTTATTTATTTATTTTTTTTTTTTTTATGTGCCATATGTTTTTGTTTCTTCAGTTTCTCCTGGGATATCTTTTTCTTCTGTGCAACTTCCTCCTCTGGTTTAGGAACAATTTGTTCCTTTTCAGTAAGGATCATCTCAGTATGGCAGGCGGAGCTCATGTATGGGTTAATCTGGCCATGAGTTTTATAAGTACAGGGTGCTTTGTTCACCTGAATATATTCAATAACCAGAGAATCTACATCTAAACCCTTAAGCTCAGCATTACTCTCTGCATTTTTAAACATATGCAGCAAATATTCAGCACTCTTTTTGGGCCACCGACCCTGTGTCTAGCCCCACTGTTTGGCCTGGGCACACTACCAACTCCACCATTAACACCAGAATGGCACACATCGCTTCTTTAATGTGACATTCTTCAGATACTTGGTGGCCTTTCGGATATGCATACCTTTGATGGCCTAGGCAGTTTCATGTGTGTTCTTAAAGTGAACATGAAGATTTGAGCCTCTTGCCAGGGAAGCCCTTATTCCACTGAGCCATCTCCCCGGCCCCTCTATTTGAGCCTCTTGATTTGCATGATTGTTGGGGTTTTCTAGGTTGAGAGAGTAGAGAGCCATTTTCACAGGTCACCTCAAGCCGTTCACAGGAAGAGAAAGAGCAATGGTTTCTGGGAGAGTTCATCAAAGAAGTCATCTTGAAGTGGAAAAACTTTCCAGGTGAGGCAAGGCCAAACCATACAAGATGAACCAACCACAAATAGGAAAATCAGAAAGAAAAAGTGGTAAAGACAAATAACAATGTGAGGCACAAAACAAGTGACGCTTAGACCCTTACATATAAACTCTTGAGCAACAGGAAAAATATTAGGAATCCCACAGAACAGGGCCAGGGACAGGCAGGCCTTGTGAGTCACAGAAACCAAGTAGCAGAAGAACTTGAGGGGAGCAACCTCCCTTTTTCAAAAAGGCTACAAATTACAACAAGCATGGGATGTTCTGTACTCAGATGGGAAAAGACCAAAATGTTCCATGTTTCCAAACTCTGTGGGGAAGTAAGAACTCTTGATCTTTTCCTGCTCACAGTGAGCCCTTTGATTCCGAGAACCCCTGTAGCCAACAGAGGCAGCACCTCACCCCTCCACTCCATTCCCACTTGGGACCTCTGAGCATCTCTGCACATTTTTGTCTCCTCTTTGACAGAGCTTCTCATCATTTTCTTGTGAATTAAGCTGAGAAATCAATCTAAGCCAGCCTTTTGTCCAGTTCATAGCGGCTGCTACTGCTAGAAGTGAACAAAACACAATTTATTTGATGACAACAAAAACTACACGTGGTGTATGTTTGCTGAAATTGCCATAAATTTCAAGGGATTTTTAGCTACTGTATACCCACAGATGTTTAAAATGGATATATTTACCATACATAGCTCTGTATATGTGAGATAAAAAGATCAAGAAAACAATGTAATCATTCAAATTCAGTTTAATTATATGCCTTTAGATTAGTATAGCAACAAAAATCAATCCCAAAATAATGTACACTAACTTTATAATATACATCTTTTTGAGACAGGGTCTTACTATGCCTTTCAGGCTGCTCTTGAACTCACTATGTAGCTCAGGCTAGCTTCAAACTCTTGGTGATCCTCCTGCCTCAGCCTCCAAAATGCTGAGTTTAGCTGGATGTGGTGGCGCATGCTTATAATCCCAGCACTAGGGAGGCTGAGGCAGGAGGATTGTTGTGAGTTCGAGACCAGCCTGAGCTACAAAGTGAGCTTGAGGCCAGCCTGAACTGCATAGTGAGGCCCCTGTCTCAAAAAGACAAAAAAAAAAGTGCCGAGTTTACAGGTGTGTACTACCATGACCAGACATAACATTAAAAAAAAAAAAAACTTAGTAAAATGATGTAAGTAGCTGAAGTTTTCAGTAAAATGAAAATTGAAAGATGTTGAAAGTTTGTGCCAAATAGAAAATGAATCACAGGAAAACACTGGTTTGATGGCACTAACTTTAGGAGAAAACTTATGCATTTTTCCCAGCATGAGAGGAGACCTCATTATGCTGCCCTAACTGACTGGTAACTTTTGGGGTCAGGTGATCCTGTGTTGCCCTGCTGAGCAGCTCGGTCTACAGCCAAGGGCCACCACATCTGCTCTCAGAAAAGATTTCCAGTGAATGCCATCAATAATGGTGAAACCTGGATCCTAGGGATGAAAGAGGCAGGGTCAACACCTGAAGGGCGAGCTGCTGGGCTAACAGGGCTCCCTGCTGATGGAGGAGACGCTTGTCATTCATGTCCTCTGAAGGGCGGGCTGCCTGTGCACAATATAAAAAGGACCACACACACTTTCTCCGCCATCTCCAGAGCAGATGTCACACGCGTGGCTGTGCCTGACTGCTGTGGGGCAACTGTGGGGCCATCCATGGGAACAAACTGAACTGCAGACACTCAGGGAGAAACCAATGAAGACCATCATTTATTTATTTATTTGTTTATTTATTAATATTTTATTAGCTCTCAGGGTTTCTGTGTTAGGAAGTCAGCCATTGTACAGCAGGGACAGACTGTCTCCGCTCTGTGATGACTGCAGCCAAAGCTGGAAAGCCCGAGGGTCTGGTATTATAGGGATGTGAGTCTGAGTGGCTCCGAAGGTGCCCACTCACAAGGCTACCAAGCTGATACTGGCTGTTTTTAGATTTTTCTTTTTCTTTTTTTTTTTTTTGGCGGAACTGGGGATTGACCTCGGGCCCTTGCTCTTGCCAGGGAAGTGCTTATTCCACTCAGCCATCTGCCTGGCCCCGTGTTACTAGATTTCTGTACACAGACTCACATTTAGAAGGATGTAGGAGAGCCAGCTCCAAGTTCCCCACTGGGAATTACAGGTAGAGGAAAACTTCCTTTTCAATGGGCCAATTTTTGCTTTTATAATTTCATTAGTGAACACGTGCATTACCTAACAATCACATTGATCTTGGGGACTTGGTACGTGTATAAGACACATCTTAATGCTTATTTTTATAATACTGTCACGTAGAGATATGTGTCCATCAAAGATTTGGTTAGACTCAGGTGATGTCTAACAATCTCCAAACTGCTTGGAGATTATGACAGTCACAGTGTCACAATTTAAAGTCAACCTTTTTTTTTTGTCTTTTTGAGACATGGTCCTGCTATGCAGCTCAGGCTGGCCTTGTGCTCACTTTGTAGCCCAGGCTGGTCTCGAACTCCCAGCGATCCTCCTGCTTCATCCTCTCGAATGCTTCCATTTACTTCCTGCAGGACTAGCTCAATCCGTCTCCAAGACACCCGGTTCTATCGAGCGGGAAGTCTGCGAGCTTTACCTCGCTTCCTCGCATCTGGGACTTCAGGTGTCTGCCTGAGCCGAGCCGGGGTGTGGACGCATCCAGCGGACATTTTTGCGCATGCGCGCCACATTCTCCCCGCGCGGCTCGAGGTCAGCCGACCCCGGGGCCGGGAGCCATTCGCCGAGATTGTAGGACGAAAAGGCTTAACACGGATTAGGGCAGAGGCCGCAGCCCAACCTGTTTCTTTTCTCGCCTCCTGTGGGGCGAGACCAGAAACACAGGATGAAGCACCCAGCAACCCCGCCTCCGAGAAGTAGGCGGAGACGGAGGCGGAGGCGGGCGTTCCCGGCATGCTCCGCGCCGCTCGGTCCCGGAAGCCCGGGGGCGGGTTTAGGGCCGGGTGTTCCCGACACGCCCTGCGGTGCGTCGCTACCCGCTAATTTGAATCTTGGAACCAGGCTTTGACTCTGAGGGCGACGGAATGGAGGCTCCGTCATTGCCCCGGGCGTGGCAGCTCTATCTCAAGGACCACCGTATGTCTACGTTCAAGAACTGGCCCTTTCTGGAGGGCTGCGCCTGCACTCCGGAACGGGTGAGACCGAGGGCCTCTTCGCCCCCACTTCTCTGGCCTGCACCAGCGAGACTGTTGGCCCCTCGGTTCCTGAGCCCCAGGGCCTGGGCCGCTAGGTCCCCTAGGTCTTCCCGCTCCGCCTCGGCCGTGGAACGGTTGGGCCCGGGTCTCCTCGGGTACCCCTCCACGCATATTGTCCCTATCAAAAATTCCTGTCCTGTCCCAGCTCCCAGTCCCGGAACTACCCTATTTCGGGGTTGCCGACGCATAGTGGCCGGGCCTAGGGTGTAGAGCCTCTGCATTTGCTCACAGACTGCTGTCCCTTGCAGATGGCCGAGGCCGGCTTCATCCACTGCCCCACTGAGAATGAGCCCGACTTGGCCCAGTGTTTCTTCTGCTTCAAGGAGTTGGAAGGCTGGGAGCCAGATGATAACCCCATGTAAGTCCCTCCAGATGCTAGTCTTTTGGGGTAACTCAGTCCCATCAGGAAGCTTTTGGTTAGAACTGGGCTGGAAAGAAAGCTATATGAATCTCCAAGATGCTTGTTGCAGGAGGAATGGCTTTCCTAACCTCATCTTTTGAAATAAAAGCTGCTGTGAACCTATGCTGCTCCATGGGCTGGTGATGTGTGAAAACCTCATTAATCTGAGTTGGGCACATATAGCTGGGTGGTAGAGCACCCCTGAGTTTGACACCCCTCCACCCCCCTCACACACAAAGTTAATCTGGTTTGGCCAAGAAATCCTTAAGGATGGATGTTGTAGAAAGGTCCATCTGTCTAAGGTGTTTGATGTTTTTCTTTTTCCTTTTTGGCGGAACCAGGGACTGAACTCAGGCCCTTGCACTTGCCAGGGAAGCGCTTATTCTACTGAGCCATCTCCCCAGCCCCCATGTTTTTCATTTCAACAGAATAGGATCTTCTCCTGCTCTGTGAACTCTGGAACTGTGTGAAGTCCTGTGACTTTTCTTGCCTTGAGATTTTTTTTTTTTTTTTTTTTTTTTTTTTCTGGAGACAGGGTTTCACTATGTAGCTCAGCCTGACCTTGTACTCACAGGCATCCTCTTGCCTCAGCCTCCTGAGTGCAAGGGTTATAGGTGTGTACCACTATGCCTGCTCTTGTCTGAGATTAAAAAACAAAAACAAAAACCCCAGCTTTTGCTGAACATGGAGGTGCACACCTGTGATACCAACACTTGGGAGGCTGAGCAGAAACACCACTGTGAATTCGAGGCCAGCATGGGCTACATAGTGAGTTAAGGCTGGCCTGATCTATGTAGGGAGACCGTCTCAAAACCTCAAAAAGTGGGTGCTGGGGAGATGGCTCAGTGGCAAGTGCTAGGGCCTGAGTTCAATCCCCAGTTCTGCAAACACACACATGCACGCACGCGCGTGCACGCATACAGATACACACAGCCTGGTATGCTAATGTATCCCTGTAATCACAGCACTTGGGAGGCTGAGGATCACTAAGAGTTTAAGGAGGCAGCCTGGGCTACACAGCAAGACCTCATCTCAAAATAAGTAGATGAATGAATAATAGAAAGCTTTATTGACATATAATTTACATGAAAGAAAAATCATCTTTTTATAGTTGCTCTTCAGTGTTGTTTGGACTTTTGTTTATCAAGAGACTATTTTTAAACTTTTTTTTTTTTTGGCAGAACCAGGGATTGAACTCAAGCCCTTGTGCTTGCCAGAGAAACACTTACTCCACTGAGCCATCTCCCTGGCCCCATCAAGAGACTATTTTGTAGCCAGGTGTGGTGGCACATGCCTGTAACCCCAGCATTCAGGAGGCTGAGGCAGGAGGATTGTTGTGAGTTCGAGACCAGCCTGAGCTACAAAGTGAGCTTAAGGCCAGCCTGGACCACATAGTGAGACCCTGTCTCAAAAAGACAAAAAAAGAGACTATTTTGTTTTGGTTTTGTGTATCTGGGATTGAACAGAGGACCTTGCACTCACCGGGCAGGTGTTTTATGCCACTGAGCTATCGCCCCACCCTGTGTATTTTTCTTAGAAGGGGAATATTTGTTTTGTGGTGCTGGGGATTGAGCTCAGGGTCTTGTACATGCTTAGCACAAACTCTGGTACTGAGCTGCATCCCTGGCCTCTTGAGTTTTTATTTTGGGCTAAGGTCTTAATAAGGTTATACAGATGATTCTCAAACCTACCAGATGACTCTCAAACCTAGCATCTCAATAGGCAGATTATAGGCATGTGCCACTACACTCTCCTGGTCCCCCCCCCCCCCGTCTTTTTAATTCTGTGTATATAGTCTGACTACCCTATCTGTCTTTTGGTAAGGTCTTTCCATGTCGTTTTCTCACTTCTTGGTCCTGTCAGAATCTATTACTTCCACAACCTTAATTTTTGCCCTCAGGGAATCATCTGAGTTGTTTCTCTTGTTGGCCAGAAGAGCATTGCTGTTTTATTCCCTAGTATGTTTGCTATCTGACCAAGTGTTGATTGAATGGGCTGATGGGAAAAGTTGGGGATTTCTAAGTGTTACAGTATTTTCTCAAGTTAGTTGTTATTCCCTGTCCTTTTTGGGTTTTATATGACTATATTCTCTAATCCTGACTTTTTTTTGGTACCTGGGATCAAGCTCAGGACTGTGCACTTGGCAGGCAGGAGTTTATGCTGATGAGCTATCTCCCTGGCCCCAGTCCTGACTGTAGCAACTCTACTGTGTAGGAATCCTTATTCCCATTGCAAAGGAAGAAGTGAAGGAAAGGAGTCCTTGGGGGAGTATGGCCAACTTGACCTTTGTCTTAACTAGTGGGCTATATGTGCATTCTGTGCAGTGAAATTACTTACAACAGTTCCTTGAGGAATATAGAGGCATTTGACATGAAGCGTATAACATTTTCCCTACCAGTTGCTAGACGAAGTCAGATAAAAGTGATAAGCATGGGGCAAGTGTCTACAGAGTAAGGAAGTGCTAAGAGAGGCTGTGTGTGTTCTTTCACTTAGGACCTAACTCTTGCTTGGGAAGCAGCATAGCATGCCCAGGGAGATGGTGGGATGACAGGAAATGGACTGGGTCGTGAACCACCACTGACATGTTTGTGTATTGATTTTTCTAGAGAAGAGCATAAAAAGCATTCATCTGGCTGTGCATTCCTTTCTGTCAAGAAGGAGTTTGAAGAATTAACTCTTAGTGAATTTTTGAAACTGGACAAAGAAAGAGCCAAGAACAAAATTGTATGTATCACTGGAGATAAGAACTGCAAGCAACCCTAGGCAGAATGAGGGCTAAACCAACTGGCTCCTCAGGAAACACTCTCAGAGCCTGGGGTTCAAAGGAAGAGGCCCTGCTGACTGGAGGGACCTTGAGGGGTAGAGCTGAGAGATACTTCCTCCAGCCTCTCTGTTGGTGGTGACATGGTAATGGTTAGGTTTGATTTCCTGCCTCAGTGACAGTTGTGTTGGACTTCCAATGTTACTGTCACCAAGGCAGGATGTTGATCCTTGAGGGCTGTGTGCTCATGTGGTGGCAATGGTGTGGACAGAGGACTCGGGGGTGCGACAACCAGACCTAAGGAGTTTCTGCTGCTGGGTTTTGTCTCTTATCCAGTTTCTTTCTTTTTTTTTTTTTTTTTGATAGAACCGGGGATTGAACTCAGGTCCTTGTGCTTGCCAGGGAAGCGCTTATTCCACTGAACCATCTCCCTGGCCCCTCTTACCCAGTTTCATGAGGTGGTTGAGAGAACAGAAGGTGACACCATAAGCTACAAAGAGGTGGTTGCCCAGCAGTTCACCATGTGCAAAGATAGGCTTCCCAAGACCAGGACTCCCACTTAAATAAGTAAAGAATAATATGATAGAGTACCCCATATTCTATATGGGGATTTACTAAAAAATACTTATTTACCCGAAGTTAAACTTCACCGGGCAACTTGTATTCTTTTGTGCTAAATTTGGCAGCTGTATTGAGAATGAAGCCCACGGGTATGATATCCTTGTAGCACAGCACAGGCTGGGTTTGTGAGGTGTCGCTGCTCAGCCTCTACTGCACAGACTACACCAGCTTGGGTCACACCCTTGCTGCAGAATGGAGACTAGGACTCCCCACTACTGCCACTGTCATTACTGAGGTCTTTTTTTCAGCTTAAAAATTGTGCTTCTTAGTTGAGATCAGTATAAAATGATTCTGTCTGATGTCATAGCTTTTGAATTCTGGGGAGAACTGTTTATTACTAGGAAGAGGGAGGAAATCGGTAGGGTGGGCTGTGCGAGAGTGCCCTGAAGTGCAGGGAGAATGCAAGTGTCTCACTAGGGCCACGGGGTGAGAGTGCCAGCCTTCACAGCTGCATAGTCCCTGGTATACGTTGCTCTTTCTGGTTGGTTTTACTTTTCTTTTTTTTTTTGGTCTTTTTGAGACAGGGTCTCACTATGCAGTTCAGGCTGGCCTTGAGCTCACTTTGTAGCTCAGGCTGGTCTCGAACTCACAACAATCCTCCTGTCTCAGCCTCCCGAGTGCTGGGATTACAGGCCTGTGCCACCATGCCCAGCTACTTTTCTTTTTTTTTTCTTTCTTTTTTTTTTTTTTTTTTTTTTTTTTTTTTTTTTTTTTTTTTTTTT
>PVKA01035529.1:0-22544 GCA_004027165.1 Ctenomys sociabilis
TGTATTTAGCTGTGGTTGGGTGGAACACTCTGCATATGTCCACCAGGTCCATTTGTTCCAAGCTCTTGTTCAGTTCTGCTACTTCCTTGCTAATTTTTTGTCTGGTTGACCTATCTTTTTGAGATAAGGGTGTGTTAAGATCTCCTGTTAAGATTGTGTTCTTAGACATTAAGTGTTTCATGTCCCTTAAGATTTGTCTTACATAGTTGGGTGCTCCTGTGTTTGGTGCATAGATATTTATGACTGTTACTTCTTGCTCTTGAGTTTTTCCCCTGACCAATATATAGTCGCCTTCTTTGTGTCGTTTGATCATTCTTGGTTTGAAGTTAAGACTGTCTGAGAACAGAATTGCTACTCCTGCTTTTTTCTGAGGTGCTGGGGCATGCAGTATTGTTTTCCATCCTTTGACTTTGAGCCTATGAATGTCCTTTTGTGTTAAGTGTGTTTCTTGTATACAGCATATTGTTGGATTTTGTTTCCTAATCCACTGTGCCAGTCTATTTCTCTTAATTGGAGAATTGAGTCCGTTTACATTGATGGTTATAACTGAAATGTGCTGACTTATGTTTGTTATGATATTTACCTGGTGTTGTTTACTCCTTTGTAACCTGTGTTTAATTGACTGTCCTGTTTAGTGGGTTCCTTCATTCCATTGCATGGAGTTCTGGTCATTGTGGTCTGTCTCTCGAACCTCCTTCAGCAGCCTGTGGAGGGATGGCTTTGTCATCATGAAATTCTTTAGTTGTTCTTTGTCGTGGAAGTATTTCCCTTCTCCATCAAACTTGAAAGTGAGTGTTGCAGGGTATAGTAGTCTGGGCTGGAATTTGTTTTCGTGTAGGACTTGAAGAACTCTGCTCCATGCTCTCCTTGCCTTCATTGTTTGTGTAGAGAAGTCAGCTGTAATTCGGATGGGTTTTCCTTTGAATGTGAGCTCCTTCTTCTCTCTAGCAGCTTTCAGTATATTATTTTTGTGTTGGATTTCTGCGATCTTAACTATTCTATGTCTCGGTGTGAATCTACTTGGGTTGAGGTTATTTGGTGTTCTTTATGCTTCGGTGACCTGAATGTTGGATGGTTTCCTCATATTTGGGAGGTTTTCTGCAATTATTTCTTCCCAAATTCGTTTTATGTCATTTGTATTGACTCCTTCATTCTCGTTGATACCAATTATTCTCACATTGTTCATTCTGGCGTCATCCTGCAGGTGATGGATTATTTTTTCCTGCATTCTTGTTGTTTTTAAGAGATCTTTTCTCACCTTTTCACTAGCTGCTCCAGCATCTTCAAGATCTGAAACTCTGTCTTCGATTTCACTCAGATGGTTTTATAGACTCGTGATTGCTATTTTTAGTTCTTCTATATCTCTTTGACTGTGTTTCATGTTTTCTATTTCTTTTCTGTATTGCTCATTCAAGGAATCCATCATATTTCTGATCTCCTCTATTTTTTTATCCATGTCTTCTTTAAAGGTAGTTCTTACTTCTTTTTCTACTGTGTTTCTTCCAAGTTGGATTTCCTCTATATATTTCTGGACTTGTTTCGGTATTTCAGATCATATGACTTCAAAAAGTTCTTTTTTGATTTTAGAACTTATTTCTGCTTTGAGTTCCTCATGATCTTTCTGCTGTTGTTTCTTTGCTTCAGATGCTGTTAATTCATATATATCAGTTGGAATAGTGCTCTCTGCACTTGTTTTGGGTGAGCATCGTTTTTCTACGCAGTGTTTCTGGAATTCATTCTTTTTTTCAGATTCTGTGTATTTAAATATTTCTTTTTTAATTTGGGGAATTACTTCTCATTTTATTTCCTCTATAGCTTTCTGCTGTTGTTCCTTTGCTGCTGTATCTGTTAGTTCATTCATTGCAGCTGAGCTAGTGTCCGCTGCCCTTCCTGATGGACTCGAGATCTGGGATTTCATTTTTCTCCTTCTCTTTGTCATTTTGTATAGCACTGATCTTTGACCTTTGGTGTAGAGCTTTGGTGCAGTTATAACCTTAGCTTGTTATGAGATTCGGTGCCATTCTATTAAGTTTGAGATTTTCCAGGTATGCCTCTCCTGGGTCTAGCTGTTGTGTTCAGTTCCTTTTTTGCTGCAGCTCCTTTGGTTCCCCTCTGTTGGTCCTCTTGTGTCAGGCAGGTCGTTCCCCAGGTTGGTTGGTCTGCGCTTTGATGGGTCTTCTGGGCTCACAATAGGATCGTGGATGATCTTATCCACTGAGTAGGCTGTACTGAGCTGGCCAGCTTGTTTTGGATCTCAGTCTACAGGCCGTAAGCCAAGAAGGCCTGGAAAGGTCCCTCTGGTGCAGTGGGCCTGGAGCCCTCACTCATAGGCCAAGCTGTGCTGGGTTTCGGTCTCTAGTGTGGGACCATGGATTGCTGGGAAATGCCCCTCCGGTGTGGCAGGCTTGGAGTTCTCACTCCAGGCTGACCTGCACTGGGTCTGGGGCTGTTGGGTGGGACCAGTAACCACCTGGAAATGTTTCTCTGGCACAGTGTGCCTGGAGCTGTCACCGGGCCATGGGGGGTGGTGGGCAGCTTTATCCCTGGGATATGTATCTCAGGCACTATGGGCCTGGAGTTCTACACTCACTGACCTTTGATGCCCAGAGATTCGGGGAAATTCCCACTCAATCAGTGAGCTTTAGGTCAGGGGATCCGGGGAGGTGTTGGTGAGTGGGTCCTGAGGTTTCAGGCCAGTCATTGGCTTGGAGGGGTTAGGGACAGGGATCCGTGTAGCGCACGTGGAAAGGAGCCAAAGGCTCTCCCTCAGACTCACCACCCTCTCACTGATCTGGGAAGTCTGGTGAGTCCTGTAAATTCGCTCTTGCTAGGAGAGCTTGGCATGGGAAGCAGGAGGCCGCTGGAGTCAGCCACTGTCTCAGGCTGGTCTCTGGCTGTGCGGGCGTGGGCGGGATGGAGGAGGGTGGCAGAGTCGGCTGCCCTGTCTCTGGCCAGACTCAGGGGCTGGCGGGCGCGGGCGGGATGGAGCAGGATGGCGGAGTCAGCTGCCCTGTCTCTGGCTGGACTCAGGGGCTGGAGGGCGTGGGCGGGATGGAGCAGGATGGCGGAGTCAGCCGCGCTGTCTCTTTTCCTTCACATTTAGATGGGCATCATACATATGATCTATTTAACTCTAAAAAAATGTGTATGTGTTGGGAACTATGGAAGCTAGGAAATCGATCAAATGTGTGTAGGAAGGACTAGGTCTCAGTGGCTAAACGAGCAAGCTACCTCAGTCCTGAGATAAACATCCTGTCTAAAGTCAGCTATTAACCACTAGGAATCCTTTGTTTTTGCTTGTATTTTACTCTTCAAAATAAAATAATATAGTAAAATTTAACAAAATAAAATAAAATTTAACATGGTCAGATCTCGAAAACTTGTGATGTTATATGTCGTATGAATTCAAATAAGCATGAGATTTCAATACTTACAAGAAAACATGCCAGGCCTATTACTGAAAATGAATAACTTTTGTATTTCTCTATGCCTCTGTCATTAAAAAAAATAAAATGAGCCATCACTTAACCTAACAGTTTTTATATCAAATAGTAAAATTTTTTCTTAGAAATTTTCTTGGCACATGTCATTATATACTTGACTCATATATTTAAACATGTTATATACGCTTAGTGTTTAGTTTCAAAAAATACTGAACAGCAACTTTCATTGCTGTCCAGTATATATAAAAACATAACAGATGTACCTCCACAAAACAGCAATATAATTTTATAGGGAAATTATTATGAATTGAATTTTATGTAAAATTGAACAATTAAGGTTAATGTGATATTGTTTTATTTGCAAATGCAGATAAATGCACTCCTAATAAAGTCCAAGAATTAGCTACAAATGCGTGCCCAGAAAAAAAGTATTTATAATGTAAATAGGTCACAGGAAAAACATAGATAATTCACTTCTTCAGAAAATATTTACACCTTAAGGTGTTCATCTCCACTCTTCACAAACAATATGTAGTATATTTAAACTGTTCTAACTTTCGAATATAAATCCAAATGCAAAAACACCTAGATAGGGGCCAGGGAGATGGCTTAGTGAAATAAGCAATGGGAAGCACAAAGCCCTGAGTTTAATCACTGGTTCCACACACACAAAAAAATAAAACTAGATAGCTTTTTAAGAAGACTGATCTTTCATTTAATCATTTATTCTAGAAATATTATTGGAACATCACTATCTGTGACATATGCTATGTGAACAGAATTGTGGACAGTTACTCACAATCTGTGTCCTAACAGAGGTTGAAGCTTAACGATTTCCAGAGGCTAACAGCTGTGATTAATAGCTTGCTCTTAAATCAAGGCCTGTGACTATAGTGCTATCCCAGACACACTGGAAGCATAATAAGGAATTATCATTTTTAGCAAAATTGCTAAGTAAAGATTCCACAGAAAGTTTTTAGGCCATTTCATATTCATTGTATATATTTTTCCTAAATTAAACTTTATGATACTTTTATGGAATGTCTTTCAAACTTTTAAGGAAGGAACAATTAAAGTTCAACAAATATGGGGAATTTTCCTTATCAGTCAACTACAAAGATGAAGCTGATTTACAAATATGTTATCTCTCCATGATTCAGTGTCTGAATTTTCTACAAGTTTAAGCCATTTTTAAACCTATAAGTTTTCATTCCTCTGGAAACTATGCGTATCAGTCTAGGTTCAATAGTAGTAGCCATTCTGTAATTATGAAGACTGAAAAAATTTGGTTGGTCTTAAAAGAACAGCTGTGTCCCAGGGAAAAAGTGTGATCAGAAAATATAAGTAAGTATGGTGCAAAAATTACCACAGTAAGAAATCTCCTAAAGAACATAGGTAGTATTTTGGAACATTCTTTCTTCATATCAACGCATTGTTAATGAGGTATCTTCTCATGGTAGGAAGCTTACAAATTCTCTGATTATGAAGTTTGAAATGAACTCTTTTGGATTTTAAAGACATAATTTAGTGACACTAATGTTATAAACAAGATATGAAAAATTGATTTCTGTAAATCAGAGGACTACGATATTTTTCTTTCCTATTCATTCCCCTCTTCAATTCTAAAGTTCAAAGTTGCTAGTTACCACATCATGCACACATATGGATATCACATTACAGTTGACAAAGTGAGCCCAGATGCTACTGTAGGAAGAATGAACTTTTTGCTTCAATTATTGAGCTGGAAAACCCTTTGTATTATTCTAGAGTTTTATCTTCACTCGAGGCGGATTTTTTTCCCACAGAAATTTGAAAACCATCGGAGGACAGAGTTTATTTCCAGTTTCTCAGAAGACATAGCCTCAATGATGAGAGCTTCTATAAGAGAAAATCTCCAGGTCCCAGTGTGCCAAGATATGAGCAAAATATTCACATAAAAACTGATTCAAAAGTCATTAAAAAGTCTTCTTGAAAACCCTATATTGCTTTCTGTAGTCCTACCAGTTATCATTATATTGTACAAAACAAATGTCATTTTTTTTGAATGCTAATGTTGCTATAAATGCTAAATTTGCTATAAATATTTGGAGCTATGATAATTCCTAATTGTTTAATATTATCCATGTTATGGTTTAGATCTAGAATGTTCCCTGAGAGTCTAATGAGTTTGGGAGGTGATTGGATTATTGGAATGACATACCCATTGATGAGTTTGTGCATTGGCAAATTCAGTAGCTGAATGTGCTATTAGGTGATACAACCTGCCTAGAGGCAGTTCACTGACGGTGTGCTTCAGAAAATATATATTCTTAACCCTGGCTCCTTACTTCTTTGTCTGCTTCCTGGATGCCATGGGTTGAAAACCATATATAATATAAAAATTTAGTATACAGGAAGCAGTAAAAGGCCCACAAATATGGTACTAGTGATACAGCTTAAAAGTTTAAAGGTTAGAAATATGGACACCATATCCTATTCCCTATACACATAACAAGACTATGATAAGCCCCATCTCATTTTTGCCTCATTTTTGAAGAGATAGTTATAGATGCCAAATTTCTTATAGTCAACAGGCTAGTGTTGATTTTAAAAGTAACTATTCAGTTTCAGCAAATTATTCAACTTCCTTGAACTTTCTGTTATATTTTTTAAAAATAGTTGTTATCTGGGTGAAGTGGCTCATGCCTGTAATCTCAGTATTCAGAAACTGAGGCAAGAGGATGATTGAGTCCAAACTAGAGTGGTCTACATGGTAAATTCAAGACCTGTCTGAACTATATAGAAAGGCCTTGTCTCAAAATAAAGCAGAAAAGTGCTGTAATGGTGTTGTACATTGCTATCTAACAGAGATAATGAACCATTTTGATCTTTCAATGATATAAACAACCAACTGCACAGCACATACCGTAAGTTCACAAGCACTGGTCTAAAACACAACCTTATAGAATATTACAATACCCTTTTCTGTACAAAAATACTAATTCCTTTCCCATTTAATCTGGATGAGTCTATGACTTACTAACAAACCAAAGGTAGAGTCAATGCTGCATGATTGTCAGTGCTGTGTCATAAAGGTGGTGTTGCTTTTGCTTTTCTCAACAGAACCTATGTTATTGGATGCACGAGTCACTGATTAAGTCCAGCTACATTGAGGCTATCATGATGTAAGGAAGCTATGTTATACGAGACCGTGATACATTTGTTGGGAGCTCTAGTATGCATATTCTCTTAGCTCAAAGAGTACCTGAGTTTTAGAATAATAGTGTTCAGAAATATATAGTGCACTCAAATTGATAGCACAAGCCCAAAAGGAAAAGCCTCAAATAGTAAAAACAGCTGCTATAATTGTATCTTCAGGCTTTGAGCTCCCAAGATGAGTCATCACGCTAGTCATGCAAAAGATACAAATATTCACTGCTGTACATTTTCAAAATTCAAATATGTAAGTTTCAAAATCCATGAGCATGATAAAATACTTTGCTTTAAAATACTGACTTCATAACATTTATTAGATGTATTCACAACTCAGTGACTGCTTAAAAGGTGGAGGGAGTGAAAAGAGTTTAGACATAGAAAAATAAGCTGTGAGGCTTATTTATCATACATTAAAAGACTTTTCTGTTTTCCTAACTTAGTACTCAAGGCCCACTAGTAATGTATCCACATATTCTTAGAATATAATTCATAGCTTCAGAATCTTCATCAGTTTTGATCAATGATTTGATATTCCTTCTAAGTTGGCCTCTTTATTTTTCCTCTTAAAGGGGGATCTTTTCTCAGCAAAAGTGCCAATTGCATGTAATAAGTAAAAAGCACATTTTAACACAGTAATCACTAGATGTCAAAAAATCTTAGGAAAGCCTATGATGCTTATGGTGGCTGGTTGGGCAGACGTAGTATGGGACCAGCATATATTATAATTAAATGTCTTGTGACAAAGTGAAATTGTTCATAATAATAAAAATGAAGCCAAGGTATGTTACATAATGAAAAGTGATCTTTCCTTCACGCTTAAATAAACATTATAAATATCCATTTTTATGTACTTTTATTAATAGTATTACATAAAGAAAATGAAAAAGAAAAAAGAAAAGAAAGAAAATGAAGAGTATTAGACAAACATAAGGAATGAACAATTTGGCTTTCAGAAAGAGCTGAAAAAGAAATGAAAGAATTAATAAAAAGAGCTATCCCTGAAAGGACGTACTTTAATCACTTGCTCTCAACCTGTCCAAGAAAAAGAATCTTTCTCACTCTCATTCAAGATGATGAGAAAAACTTTTGAGCACCCAGGAAGTCAGTTATTTTCTATCATTTCAAGTACCAGAAATTCGTGCATACCCTGAGTACAGAAAAATGATAGGTGCAACTTAAGAAAGATATTTAATTTTCTGTATATAAATTTACCATTAAAGAAGACATGGATAAAGAAATTGAGGAGATCAGAAATATGATGGATTCCTTGAATGAGCAATACAGTAAAGAAATAGAACACATGAAACACAAAGAGATCTAGAAGACATAAAAATACCAATCACGAGTCTACAAAACCGTCTGAGTGAAGGGAAAGTCAGAGTTTCAGATCTTGAAGATGCCAGAGTATCTAGTGAAAAGGTGAGAAAGGATCTCTTAAAAACAATGAGAATGCGAGAAAAATAATCCATCACCTGCAAGATGACGCCAGGATGAACAATGTGAGAATAATTGGTATCAACGAGAATGAAGGAGTCAATACAAATGACATAAAAAGTATTTGGGGAGAAATGATCACAGAAAACCACACAAATATGAGGAAACAATCCAACATCCAGGTCACCGAAGCATAAAGAACACCAAATAACCTCAACCCAAGTAGATTCACACCGAGACATAGAATAGTTAAGATCGCAGAAATCCAACACAAAAATAATATACTGAAAGCTGCTAGAGAGAAGAAGAAGCTCACATTCAAAGGAAAACCCATCAGAATTACAGCTCACTTCTCTGCACAAACAATGAAGGCAAGGAGAGCATGGAGCAGAGTTCTTCAAGTCCTACACGAAAAAAATTCCAGTCCAGACTACTATACCTTGAAAAACTCTCTTTCAAGTTTGATGGAGAAGTAAAATACTTTCACGACAAATAACAACTAAAGAATTTCATGATGACAAAGCCATCCCTTCATAGGCTGCTGAAAGAAGTTCTACAGAGAGACCAAAAGGACCAGAACTCCATGAATGAGAATGGAAGGAACCCACTAAACATGACAGTCAATTAAACACAGGCTACAAAGGAGTAAACAATACCAGGTAAATATCATGACAAATATAAGTCAGCACATTTCAATTATAACCATCAATGTAAACGGACTTAATTCTACAATTAACAGAAATAAACTGGCAAAGTGGATTAGGAAACAAAGTCCAAAAAGATGCTGTATACAAGAAAAACACTTAACTCAAAAGGACATTCATAGGCTGAAAGTCAAAGGATGGAAAACAATACTACATGCCCCAGCACCTCGAAAAAACAGCACGGGTAGCAATTCTGTTCTCACGAAGTCTCAACATAAAACCAAGAATGATCAAATGACACAAAGAAGGTCACTATGTATTGGTCAGAGGAAGAATTCAAGAGCAAGAAGTATCACCCATAAATATTTATCCACCAAACACAGGAGCTCCCAACTATGTAAGACAAATCTTAAGGGACATGAAAAACTTAATGTCTAAGAAAACAATCTTAACAGGAGATCTTAACATACCCTTATCTAAAAAAGATAGGTCAACCAGACAAAAAATTAGCAAGGAAGTAGCAGAACTGAACCAGAGCTTGGAACAAATGGACCTGATAGACATACACAGAGGGTACCACCCAAACACAGCTGGATACACATTTTTTTACAGCTGCACAGGGGTTATTTTCCAAAATAGACCACATACTAGTCGAGAGGTCATGCCTAAGTATATGCAAGAAAATAGAAATTTTCACTTGCATATTATCTGACCATAATGCAATGAAACTGGAAATGAAGGACAAAAGAAACCAGAAAAACCCACTAAATTCATGGAAACTAAACAACACCCTACTCAGCAATCAATGGGTTGCAGAAGAAATTCAACAAGAAATTCAACAATATCTACAATTCAATGAAAATTCAAGTACAACGTACCAGAATTTATGGGATGCGATGAAAGCAATTCTTAGAGGGAAAATAATAGCTATAAACTCACACATTAGGAAAACAGAAAGGAAACAAATTAGCACCTTAATGTTATACCTCCGACAACTAGAAAAAGAAGAGCAAACAAAACCCAGAGCACAAAGACGAGAAGAAATCATAAGCATTGGAGCAGAAATTAATTCAATTGAGATGAAAAAAACAGTTCAAAGAATCCACAAATCAAAAAGTTGGTTCCTTGAAAAACAATAATGTTGATAAGCCTCTTGCTAACCTCAACAAAAAGAGGTAAAAGAAAATTCAAGTACAAGCGATAAGGAATGAAAAGGGTGAAATCACCACAGACCCACTGGAAATTCAGAAGATTATGAATTGTTACTTCAAGAATCTTTACACTCCCAGAATAGAAGACACAGAAGAAATGGATAGATTCCTCGAAAGGTACAAATTACCAAAACTGAATCAAGAAGATATAACAACTCTCAATTAGCCGATAACAGCCAACGAAATGTGAAATGTAATAAAAAGCCTACCGACAAAGAAAAGTCCAGGGCCTGATGGATTCACAGCTGAATTCAACATGATATTTAAAGAAGATATAATCCCCACACTCCCCAAACTCTTCCATGAAGTTAAAAAGGAAAAAGTCCTCCTGAAATCATTTCTGGAGGCAATTATAATACTGATTGCCAAACCAGGGAAAGACACAACCAAAAAGGAGAACTACAGGCCCATCTCCCTCATGAATATAGATGCAAAAATACTCAACAAAATCCTGGCAAATAGAATACAGCAAATCATCATGAAGATCATAAACCATGACCAGGTAGGATTCATCCCAGGGATGCAAGGATAGTTTAATATTTGAAAATCTACAAATGTAATACATTATATTAGTAGACTGAAATCTAAAAACCATATGATCATCTCAATTGATGCAGAGAAAGCCTTTGACAAAGTCCAACACTCATTCATGTTCAAGGTCCTACAGAAATTTGGAATAGATGGATTCTATCTTAACTTGGTAAAAGCTATCTATGACAACCCAAAAGCTCGTATAATCCTAAATGGAGAAAAACTGAAATCTTTTACTCTTATATCAGGTAAAAGACAAGGATGTCCTCTATTGCCCCTCCTATTCAATATAGTCTTGGAATCCTTACCAACAGCCATTAGAAAAGAGGGAGAAATAAACGGAATAAGAATAGGTAAAGAAGAAGTTAAATTATCACTATTTGTAGAAGACATGATACTTTACTTGGAAGACCCCAAAAATTCCACCAAGAAACTACTAGAACTGATAGAGAAATTCAGTAACATAGTAGGATACAAAGTTAATACTAAAAACTCAATAGCATTCCTCTACACAGATAACAAGCATACTGAAAGGGAAAAAATAGAAGTAATAACTTACAATAGCACCGCGGAAAAAGAAATAGCTTGGGATTCACTTAACTAAGGAAGTCAAAGATCTTTTCACAGAAAATTACAACACTCTAAGGAAAGAGATTATAGAGGATTTCAGAAAATGGAAAGATATTCCATGCTCCTGGATAGGAAGAACCAACATCGTGAAGATGGCCATACTCCCAAAATTGCTGTCCAGATTGAATGCAATCCCTATCAAACTGCCACCAACATACCTCCCAGATATAGAGAAATCAATCCTAAAATTTATTTGGAACCACAAACGACCTAGAATAGCAAAGGCAATGTTGGCCAATAAAGGCAAGGCAGGAGGCATCACAATTCCTGATTTGAAATTATACTACAAAGCCACTGTGATAAAATCAACATGATATTGGCAACAAAATAGACCTGAGGATCAGTGGAATAGATTAGAAGACGGAGACACATCTATGAAAACACTCAGCCATCTTATCTTCGACAAAGTGGCTACACAAGCTCACTCGAAGAAAGATAGCCTCTTTAACAAGTGGTGCTGGAAAACATGGCTTTCTACATGCTGAAAACTAAAACTTGACCCAGCTCTATCACCATGCACTAAGTTAAAGTCAAAATGGATTAAAGATCTAAACATTAAAACGGAAACAATCTCCTGGAAGAGAAATTAGGAGGAACTCTTGAAGACACAGGAGTAGGGAAACAGTTTACGAACAAACATATGTTTGCACGGAAAGCGCTTGAAAGAATCAAAAACTGGGATCAACTCTGCTTAACGAGCTTCTGCATGTCAAAAGAAATTGCCAACAGAGTGAAAAGACAACTCACAAGTTTTGAAAAAATGCTAACTAATAAGCAATCAGACAGAGGACTACTGTCTAGAATATATAAAGAACTAAGATATAACAGGGCCCTCAAATTTAAAGACCCAAATTCAGAAATGGGCAGCTGACAGGAATATACACTTCTCAGAGGACAAAATTAAAGAAACAAATAAATATATGAAAAAATACTCCACATCGCTAGCCATTCGTGAAATGCAAATAAAAAGAACACTGAGATACCATCGCATTCCAGAAAGAATGACTATCATAAGGAAATCAACCAACAACAAATGTTGGAGAGATTATGGGGAAAAGGGAACACTTCTCCAATGCTTGTGGGAATGTAGACTGGTACAACCGTTGTGGACATCAGTGTGGAGACTCCTCAAAACTGTAGGACTAGAAATCCCATTCAAGCTGGGTATCCCCCTACTGGGAATTTTCCCAAAGGATCTGAATACATTGTATCATAGAGATATATGTGTACCTATGTTTATAGCAGCACAATGTGTGATAACATAATCTTGGAAACAACCAAGATGTCCATCACATGAGGAATGGTTGAAAAAGAGGTGGTATTTCTATATGATGGAGTATTACTCAGCTATTAAGAATGATAAGTTGGAAGCATTTATACTGAAGTCGATGCCACTTGAACATACACTCATAAGTGAAATAAACCAGACACACATATGTAAATATCATATAGTCTCCCTAGTATAACAAGCGAAAAGCAGAAATACAAAATGAAACATACAACAGCTAAAATCAATTGAGTCAGATAAGGCAAAGTGAACAGCATATGCTGCAGGATACTAATCAGCTTTTCTTTTGGATGGTTTACAACTTAATTTCACATATCAGAGTTGGAGAAATAGAAGAGCCACAAGGCCAGCCAACATTTTGGCCCTAGCCTTTCAAGGTCAGTGAAGACTCAGGACATAGGAGAACCTGTACCGCAACATCATGAAACTCAGTTGAGCTCCAAATTTTCTGAACAAGGAGATTATGGAGCCACAGAAGAAAGAGATTGAAGTTCTATAGTGTGCCTGGTGAGAGTCACATGGAGAGAAATCTTTCTCTCAGTCTCTTACAGAGAGCAAACTTGTCAAGTATTGGCCGGGACTCATCCACATGGATGACACAGACAAAGGATCTACAGAATAAGGTACAGAACTACAAGATAAATCCTGAGGGGACTTCACTGACCTCATAAGAAACATAAAGTATATGTGTTGGTATATAAATCTTGCTCTATCTAGGTCTTAACCATCCAGCAGAGAAGTATAAAAATGAAGTATACATCGTGGGGCCATAATATTAAGCTGAGCTGTAAATGGCTATGATCGACAACTTCTTTGAATAACTCACTATAGTTGTAGAATTGTGGACTCTGTTGGATTGTGGTGTCGAGTTCAAGCATCTAAGTTATTTGAATGACAATGGAGTGCCCACTTTTGACAGGTGTAGACAAAGGAAGGGGTATAGAAAGAAAAAATCATGATGTGTGTGTATAGACAGTACAGTTGTGATAAATAATGCTGTGCTTCTACATAAGCCTATGAGAGGCAAAATTTGCACTAATGGTGGTTGAACAGGATATTATGTCGTCTTCTAGTTCTATGGTCATCCACTAGGAAAATAATTATTGAATTTTTGGTATAATTCAGGTATAAAATATAAGTAAACATCTACACTCTTAATTTACTGGTAAGTGACATTTGCTATGACAATGTTTGTAAGTATAATATCATGTATCCACCTTGTATAATACCAAAACAGTTTGAAAACAGTTTGCAATGTATTAATTTATTGAATCTGTCTTGTTCAGGTGTCTTAAAACTGTCTGATTGATATTTGTACTTCAATAAAATTGAAAATAAATCAAAATAAATAAATAAATTTACCATTTCCTTAAACCTTCTAGTATCATTCCTTGCATTTTAGAGAAATTGGATCCATAATGCTATGGACATTTCCCTTTCCTTAGAGACTACAGGAAGTATGTTTGAAAATTATACTCATAATTTTCTGATTAAATCGCTATGCTTGTTTTATAAAATTTATATCATTTTATTCTTTGATTTAATATTTTTGTGTTATTGATGCTAGCCAGTTCTGGTATTATGCTATGGTCCATATACCTTTGTACTGCACCCTATTTCAGGGCTGATCTATGTATTTTTATGACTGCTCTGTAAAATCTACTCCTACCTCAATCTTGTTAATGCACAGATTATGTCTCCTGTGTTTTTACTTTAATTTGTAATTCTACAAATTTTAAATATTAAATTAAGTGCAAATATTTGTTTGCTTATAATGTGCTATGCTATACTATTCGTAATAATTCTGACTTTAGCAAAAAAGCCCAGAAATCTCCGTTAAAGAAGATAATTTATAAAATAGCTTGCTGTAAGTTCTCTGAAGATTCCCTTTAAAGTGTCTTTTCTGTTTAATAAACGTTCACCTATGTAAAGGAATAATTATTGCAATGTTTTCTATTGTTGTGGTATATGAAGACAGAATAAAGCCAAATATTTAATAGATGAATTTTACTTCCTTTCCTCTCTCTCGCTGTCCTTTCCATTGTGCAAAATAAAATAAGTACTTCTGGTTTAAATTCTTTCTTTATCCAGAGTGATTCTATACTCGTAACTATAGAGATTATAGAAAGTACACTTAATTTATGTGGCATTTCCTGTTATTACCAAAGCTGCTGCTTCATCTATTCTATTATAAACAGGGAACATTGGATAGTCTTTAAGATATGAAGGATTTTACATCTCCAAATAACAATAGAATTACTTTAGCCTTCAGTGTTGTTTGCCACTATTACTGTGAAGAAAACTCATTTACAAGTTGGATATGTGGTTGGTAACAAGTTAATATCTCAAGTTAACACTGGGATCAGGATTAATAACCTCACTCTTAAGAGCTCAGCTTTATTGAGCACTTGACACGTTACAGATTAAGCAAATGCTGTTTGAATATTTGCAATTTCCTATTTGTTTTAGAAAAACGGAGATCTTTTTCGCTTTAGAGACACTCTATTTATTTTCTTCCTCTTAATGTCATTGATTATAGCCAACATTAATTTCAGTTGAAAACATGACATCAAAGTCTATGATATCCATTTGAAATGGAATAATGCCTTTCAATAAGGCTCAAATATATTTTATTAGTTTTTGATTTTAATTTTATTATTTTTATTGAAGAACAAATAGCAATGAGACAATTTCAAGACAAATTAACAGGACAGATTCAACAAATCAATACATTGCAAAATGTTTTCATAATGTTTTGGTGTAGTATAAGATGCGTACCTACAGGCATTATTATAGTAGATGTCCCTAATCAGTGAATTAAAAGAGTACAGCTATATACATATCTTTTTTCTCTATAGCTCACTTATATCACAGATTCAATAATTAACACCTTCTACCTTGTTATCTCCCCAGTGTCTCTCCATAGTACTAGAAGCCAACATAATATCTTGTCCAACCACTATTAATGCAAATCTTGCTTCTCATAGAATTATGCAGAAGCGCGGAATATTTATTCTAACTGTACTGTTTACACACACATCATGATTCTTCCTTTGTATTCCCCCTTTTTTTGTCTAGACCTCTCAAAGATTGGCACTCCATTGTCATTAAACCAATTTAGGTGCCTGAACTCAGTGACACAATCCAACATAGTCCAGAATTCCACAATAATAGTGAGTTATCTGAAGAAGTTTTTGACTATAGCCATTAAGGCTCAACTTATTATTATGGACCCATGTTATATACCTCATTTTTAAACTTTTCAGTTAGATGGTTAAGAGCAAGGGAATTCACTTAGCCAAGGAAGTCCAAGAACTTTTCACAGAAAGTTATAACACCCTAAGAAAAGAGATTATAGAGGATTTCAGAAAATGGAAAGATATTCCATGTTCCTGGATAGGAAAAACTAACATCATGAAGATGGCCATACTCCCAAAATTGCTGTACAGATTTAATGCAATCCCTATCAAACTGCCACCAACATACCTCCCAGATATAGAGAAATCAATCCTAAAATTTATTTGTAACCACAAACGACCTAGAATAGCAAAGGCAATCTTGGCCAATAAAGACAAGGCAGGAGGCATCACAATTCCTGATTTGAAATTATACTACAAAACCACTGTGATAAAATCAACATGGTATTGGCAACAAAATAGACTTGAGGATCAGTGGAATAGATTAGAAGATGCAGTGGCATCTACTAAAACACTCAGCCATCTTATCTTCGACAAAGAATCTGCACAAGCTCACTGGAAGAAAGATAGCCTCTTTAACAAATGGTGCTGGAAAACATGGCTTTCTATATGCCGAAAACTAAAACTTGACCCAGCTCTATCACCATGCACTAAGTTAAAGTCAAAATGGATTAAAGATCTAAACATTAAAACGCAAACACTCAATCTCCTGGAAGAAAAAGTAGGAGGAACTCTTGAAGACATAAGGGTAGGTAAAGAGTTCATGAACAAACATATATTCGCACGGGAAGCACTTGAAAGAATCAACAACTGGGATCAACTCTGCTTAAGGAGCTTCTGCATGTAAAAAGAAATTGTCAACAGAGTGAAAAGAGAACCCACAAATTTTGAAAAATTCCTAACTAATAAGCAATCAAACAGAGGACTACTGTCTAGAATATATAAAGAACTAAGATATAACAGGGCCCTCAAATTTGAAGACCCAATTCAGAAATGGGCATCTGAAATGAATACACACTTCTCAGAGGACAAAATTAATGAAGCAAATAAATAGATGAAAAAATGCTCCACATAGCTAGCCATTCGTGAAATGCAAATAAAAACAACCCTGGGATACCATCTCACTCCAGAAAGAATGGCTATCATAAGGAAATCAACCAACAACAAATGTTAGAGAGGTTATGGGGAAAAGAGAACACTTCTCCACTGCTGGTGGGAATGTAGACTGGTACAACCATTGTGTAGATCAATGTGGAGAGTCCTCAGAGGAGTAGGACTGGAAATCCCATTCAAGCCGGCTATCCCCCTTACGGGAATTTCCCAGAGGAGCTGAAAACCTTATATCATAGTGATATATGTGTACCTATGTTTATAGCAGCACAATTAGTGATAGAAAAATCTTGGAAACAAACATGATGTCCGTCACATTAGGAATGGTTGAAAAAGATATGGTATTTCTATGTAATGGAGTATTACTCAGCTATTAAGAATGATAGACTTGAAGAATTTATATTGATGTGGATGCCACTTGAACAAATATTCATAAGTGAAATAAACCAGACACATACGTGCACATATCATATAGTCCCCCTAGTATAAGAAGTGAAAAGAAGAAATACAAATAGAAATGTACAACAACAACTAAAGATAATTGAGTCTGATAGTTAGGGCAAACTGAACGGCATATGCTGCAGGGTACGAATCAGCTTTTCTTCTGGATGCTTAACAACCTAAGTTCAAAGATCAAAATTGGAGAAATAGTAGAGCTGCAAGGCCAGACAACATTTTGGCCCCAGCCTTTCAAGGTCAGCGAAGAGTCAGGGCATAGGTGAACCTGTACTGTAACATCACGAAATGCAGTTGTGCCTCAAATTTTCTCATCAAGTAGATTACAAAACCGCAGAGGAAAGAGACTGATTTTGTATAGTGTGCCTGGGGAGAGTCACATGGTGAGAAGACTTTCAGACTCTCACAGAGAGCAAACCGGTCAAGCATTGGCCATGACTCATTCGCACGGAAGAGACAAAGGATCTACAGAGTAAGGTATAGGATTATAAGATAAACCCTGAGGGGACTTCACTAACCTCATCAAAAACAAATGCTACATCTTTTTGTATATAGGTCTTGATCTATCTTGGTTTAAATATGTTTTTAAAGCTCACTTCTGACCTCTCCCAAACTAGTCCAAATATATATATATATTTTTTACCAGCCTGCTTGTATTGTCTAGGTAGTGTTCCTTGGTCCTTTTCTAGTTGGCCATCTGAGAATAAATATGTATTTCATAAGGCAAGAAAAAGTCTGCATACAGAAAGGAACAAATACATTTTTATTGCAAAATATGTATTAAATACCATCACTACAAACAATGTCAGTTTGGATGAAATTTTGAGTTTATAATTATAAACAAAAATTCACTATGTGACCTATAGCAAAGGAATGTCAGTCAACTGGACCATTTCCTCAAAAATGGAGGGTACTTGGAATAGTACTTGGCAAGCTATGAAGTGTTTTGCAAATATTTTTAGTATAAAACAGAGCAAAATTTATTGACATCAAACTTTTGTATACATTTGTTTTGGTACTGACATTAGGTTGCTGTGTGAACAATGATTGTAGAGAAAGAATCACAAAGTATCCCAAAATCTGCACAGAGAAGCTGCAAAAGAGAAATAGTTTATTTTCAAAGTGAAAAAAAAGAAAAACTGTGAATAGTAAAAACAGACCATTACAACTTTCCTCTTACTTTCTTCTGAGCGTTCAAGTGTTTACCTTTTCTTTGGGCAAGATTTCCCCACAACTGTATGGAGAATTTTCATGCCTTAGCTCACTTGTTACTAACAATTGTCAGTATAGTAACATTTATGTTCTGTGGGTGAGAAAACCAAACAAATGAAGTACACAGAGCAAAAAATATCATCAGAGTTGGAATGTTGGTTATCAGAGGTTTTAAGAAGATCATATATAGAGCAGAAGACATAAGTTATTTGTGCATTTAAAGACATTCTTGGAATGATGATTCTGTATACCACACAAGTGAGACTTGCCACTAGATTCCCATGAAGCATTGACTATGAGACATAGACATTCTATATCATCAGAACTAACAATGCAGAAAGGCAGATCTCATAAGAGATTGAAACCTTTTGCATTTTAAATGTACTTTTTAAATGCTCCTCAGAAGTAATGATACATCTATGAAATGTCATAAAACATGAGACAGAGAGATCTAAATGAAAACATACATATTCTTATAAAACCTAGCTTCTAAATACTCTTTATATGTTTTATTTTATTTAATCTTCAAAGATAAAAGCTAAAGACAGAAAAATTTATAATCTAATGATCATTAATATCAATGACATCCAAGTTTCACTTTAACCCATAAATGTTAAAAAAATTTTAGTACAGTAAAGAAGCTAAAAGATTACATACCCAGCCCTGTTGTATCATAAATATAAAAATAAACGACAATGAGAAGTTTGTGACAGACTGTGTGGTTATGAATTCACTCTTTTCTACATTTTTATAATGATGTTAACTAACATTTCAAGTAAAAAAGTAAAGAAATATCAGATGTAGTTCTAAAAAGAATCAGTAGCACTGACAGTAACCCTATTCTAAAATGTTACTAGATTTTTGCTAGCTAACACTACAAAGGATTATCACTCCACAGGAAATGACTTTGTGAGCAGCTGCTCTCTGTTGCTATGGCAATCTGGATGTCCTGACTTCTCTGAGGTGCAGTACCACATAATATCCATCAAATCCAAGCTGAGAAAATGCTTTTAATCTCTCAAATGTCCTGTAATAGTTTTACAATCAATAGGTCAGTTCTTCATGGGAGACACATTACACACTTTTTTGGTTAAGGTGAATAAGATGAAAAAATAGGGTGAAATGTGCTTTTGATTTAGTAAGTGATCACCAGAAAAGCTACAGATCATTTTAGTCATCTTGCTTAGAATTAACCAGCAACATGACTTTGTAAAATTTACCTAATCTCAGGTAAGTTTGGCTTCTTCATATGTTTAATGAAAAAGTTCTCTCAGCCAAGGTGCTCCTTGCAGGGTGCAGGCTTAGCATTTAGGCTTAGTAGTGAGTGAATCTGATTGCTCCCATTATAGACTTTTTATTATTTCTGCTACTTTGGCAAATATTTACTGGTTACCACACTATGACAGACACTGTTTTAGATACCAGGAAAGTAGGAAAGAGCTGAAAAAAAATGATATTTGGTACTTACATATAAGGGGAAGATAGAAAACTAAAATTCAATAATAATATAAAAGTACACAGACCCAGTGAATTGCTAAAGAGAAAAAAAAGGGTGCTATGACATGTCAGTATAGAGACACCAGGGAAGGCATCACTTAAATTAAATCTTGACTAAAGAATTTTTAAAAAGAATAAGGAGCCATTCATGATCAGGTGGAAGAACTTTTCAGGTAAAGGAAATGATGACAACAAAGATTGTGAGATTTCTTGGCATATTCCAGAAATAGCACAAAACATGCCTGTTGATACCATATCAAAGTAAGGAAAGCAGAAGTAGTGAGCTGTGTTTCAAGACAGAAATTCAGCAGTACAGTTTAGATCTTGGTGAGGAAGACAGAGATGCTGAGAAATGGTTGGATTCTTCTTAGGTATCTGCTGGATGGACGATACATCCATCCATACGATATGTGGACACAATGGCTTAGTCGAGATTTTTAAGAGCCAATACCTTGTCAAAATTGACCATGCTAAAATCAGATCATAATAAAAGTTGAAAAACTTGCTAGTTTGACTCTACAATAAAACAATGACCCACTCATGGTAAGTACTTCAGAAATATTCAACATTCTCAAAGTTCGAAAATAACGTGCAGTCTGTTAGTTAACCCTTGTGATGGCTTCTCAGTTTTTATTTTATTAAGAGAGTACTAGCTCTCAATTGATTCTATCTTTGAGTAGTCCTTATCATGAGTATAGCATGTCTCTATGTAGCATTAAAAAGTCAAAAAACACAAATTTGAATATATGTACATCAATTTTATGTTTTTGACCCCAACATCTTAATGTATTTCTCTTCTCAGACTATATATAGTTATATAAATGTGTTATAGAAACTATCTACACATAGAATAAATCCTTATAAATTTATATATAATCCACCCATGCAAATGAAGAGGGCTGCACTGAGGAAAAGAGTTTGTGGCATTGCCCTTGTTATAGATTTCTAACACATCAATGCCATTAGCCTGTGAAAAATCAACTGAATGATTACAATACATTGCTATATTCCTGCTAAGAGGATAATAGGATTTTCAGATATTTTGAAGGTATCATTTTATTGGTTCTTTTTTTAAAATAGACATTTTGGTTTCTAGTAATTGACATTTGTATTTTCTTTATTTTAAAGAAAACCCCAAATCATGTGAGTAAAAAACAATTTTTGCTATTTTTCAACTTTTATTATGATCTGATTTTAGCATGGTCAATTTTGACAAGTACATATATGCATATCTATAATTTATGTACAATCAAATTTGATTAAGTTTTGACAAACATATAAAATTACATTACCAAAACCACAGAAAGGAATGGAGGAAATCAACAACTCCTAATTCTCTTGAATTCTCTTCTACTTGCCAAAAATCAATCAATCAATCTATTCATTTGTTTGTTTGTTTATTCATTTATTTCAGACAGAGTCTCCCTATGCAGTTCAGGCTGGACTTAAACTCACTTTGTAGCCCAGGCTGGTCTTGGGCTCACAGCAATCCTCTTGCTTTAGCTTCCTGAGTGCTGGAATTACAGGCATGAGCTAGCACACCCAGTTTAATCTCTATTTTGACTCTATAGTTACCTATGAAAACATTTCACATGTAGAGAAATACACAATATGTAATATGATCATAAATTATTTTAATTGTCAAAATGTACTTGTTATTCATCCAAATTATTATATGAATGAGCTCTTGGATTGTTTTCTTTGCTGAATAGTTTTTCATTTTATGTTTTCAATTTTTTGAAATTTTTTTTTTAAATTTCTGGTAGGTATAAGCAAAATTGATACTAATATGCATGTATAGTGTTTTGTGTGTATTCTTTGGGAATATAGATTTCACTCACTTGGATTTTATTCTTTCAATAGCAAACTTATTAGCTTAATTTTTAAGAATATATTAAAATTTATAAAAAACTACAAAATAATTTGCCACCATAGATTACCACATTGCCTTCTCTCTTTTTTTAAATTATTCATTTATTTATACATTTATTTGATACATGGTCTCAACACAGAGTTCAGACTCATAGTAATCCTGTTGTCTCAACCTCCCCAGTGCTGACATCACAGGTGTGCAACACCATTCCTGGTTTTGATGGTCAGCATGGCTAGCTCAGGGTTTTGGACTGGCACAGCATGCAATCCTGGGAATCAAACCTGGGTACTTGCACTGTCTCTTTTGGGCTTTAAATTTGCATGTCCTGATGACCTGCAATATTTTCTTGTGTGCTTATTTGCTCATCATGAACTTATACATTATTTAGTAAACTAACAACCAAATATTTTGTCAACTTTCTGTTTGATTTCTTAATTGAATTTTGTGAATTTGTTGCAGTATTAGTGTTAGTCTTTACAGGGTACATGATTTTAAAATATTTTTCTCCTACTCAGTCAGTCAGTTTTCCTAAATCACTTAGTTCTTTGAAAAACTTTTCAAATTTCGAACAGCAGAAATTCTTAAATTTAAGGAAGTCCATTTTATGAAATTTACCTTAATAAACTGCATTTTTGGTGCTTCATAATAATCCCATAACCATAAACATTGCCTTACACAATTTTTATGGAAATTTTATAACTTTAAATTTCACATTTAGATTATATAATTCTGATATTTTTGTTTCTGTAGGTTGTATGTTCTGAAACAAAATTAATTTTGTTGTTGTTCCTGTTCCTGTTTCTTCATAAACTTATACAAATAT